>JAQGBA010000201.1:0-52590 GCA_034698125.1 Prionchulus punctatus | reverse complement strand
TTATCGCTCATCGAACTTTTCCAAGTTTATCAATTTCCAAAACTGTAACCTTTCACTTTGTATATATGTCAGAAAACGTACTGAATTTGTTTTCATGTGAACTTGTCGTTGGCTTGCTCACAAACGCCTGTTTTTTCTATCAAATAAACTGACATACTAAAATATACATAGTTGTCTTTTTCTTCTACCGATTTTATAGAATTGTGTATTTTCAAATAAAACATCATTGAAATTAATCCACTGATGTAAACGAACCTACAAACGTAACCTTTTACGAAATTTTTGCGGGATTCCAAAATAGTGCAACTCGTCGTCGCTGTATGAATGTAAAGCTCGAAATCGCGGGTGCTCGAAGATGTTTTCCCAGCAAATATTTTGCAGTAGTGGTGGTTTTGTAGCCAGATTTATTTTATATATTCCATCGTCGCAAAACAAATGCAACTGGTCATAATTATCGATACATGGTGGACACTTCAGCGGTGATTTCGGAATGTTGATTAGCATCAAGGTCCAAGTCGATGTTGGAATATGAAGGCGCAAGATTTTTGGTAAAATAAACAAAGTTATGTCTGAAGAAACAAATGCAAAGTAAGCGAAATCTTTGCAACTGTTAATGAGAACCAGCACATAATCATCGTTATGATCATGATCAGCAATACAGGTCTGCAACGACAGTTGATTCAGTTGCAAGTCGAAGCTGTAACAGTCGATGCTTTTCATCAAAGAATACTAAAAAGTTTGAAAAGACAGTTAGTTTACTTTTTACAACCAGAAAATCAAATTGCTTGCCATTTTTTACGTTTTTTTGACAAAATTAAAACTCAAGCACTTACCGAACGACAATAAATCGTCAATTTGTTGTCATAAAACGACATAGATTTAAAAATGTTGGAATAATTCGGTAAACTTTCCACCAATAGGTGCCAATTTTTCGTGTTTAGATCTAGTGAATACAACTTATTTTCACTTGTATTGTGTTTTTCAGTCAACACGACAAACAGCTTGTCGTTGTTTTCAAAATGTGACGATGAATTGCCAAAGTACAAATCATTGTTGGGGTAACTGGAAAACGATTCGAAAAGACAAGTTATCCAATCGAACGACGATATTTCCGTGCCAAAAGCAAAAAGTAGCTTGTTTTGAACTGATCCTATCAATCGAGGTGAATGCGCTTGCGGATTCAGCGATACTTCTTGATTTTGCTTGTCCTCGACAAATTTATTTACTATGTCCATCGACGACCAACAGTTGGTGGAAAAATTATATTTCCACAATTCCCAACGATAAATCGCCTCGGAATCGAAACCACATCCGCCGAATACAAATATGAAATCGTCCAAATAAATGGTGCTGATATCGGTCCACAGCCATGCATCCGTAAACCGTGGGTAAATCGAGTTTGGTTCAACGTTTTTTGTTTTTCTCGAAGCAAACATGGCAACAAACTATAAAGAGCAAACAAATTTGGAGTGTAAAAATTATGGTCAAGTGCTCATTCTTTTCTCTTATCTTATCTATCAAGCAACTACCACATGCCAAAAGTTGATAAACCGCTTGCTAATAAATTTTTATGTGGTTTATCGACGGCCCTTTTTGATTTCTAAACATTTTTTGTCGTGAAAAACAAGAAATTCACCCCGCAGTTTCATCAGACAACTTGTTTTATAAATTAGCACGCAAGCAATAGGCGTAGGCAACTATAGTTCTTGAAAAAATAAACAAAATAATAGCTGTCGTTTACCATTGTTTATGCTTATTGTTGATAATAAGCCATTAATAAATCTGAGTGAATGTATGACGTTGTTAAACCGAAGTAATCCATTGCCTGCATGCGGTTCATTAATACAGATCTGGTCAGAGTATTAATCTGCTTAACTATTATTCCCTCAGCGAAGTTTATTTTGACGTATCTCGTTGCTATAAATCAACGCGTGTTTGCGAAATCCAACGTATTTCTCATTAAATATTGCCTATAAAAGGTCTTTGAATCTTTGAATAATGTCAAATTGTAATTAGAAATACTCGTCCGAAATATATTTGAAAATTTATTAAACAATTTTCTGCTTTATAATTTCCTGCATTTGAAGAAACCTGACAATGCCGAGGATATCCTGAACAAGAAACCCGTTTTGATTTTTCGTATATTAATATCTGAAAATTGCATTGAAAATTCGTTGATAGAACAGATTTTGTGTTGGAAAAGGTCTTCAATCGGCTACACGATGATGATTTCTGGGAAAATTCTACTTTCGAACAACGTTCTCTTGATATTCGCGCTGATATCGTTGATGGTTAAAATTGAAATCACTGCAGCTTTACCAGCGACCGACAGTAACCAGCAGAAGGAATACGGTAATCTACACCGATAAACATGCACATTGTACAGTATGCTTTAAAAGTTCAATGTTCTGTTTTAGAAATGTTACCAAATTCAAACGATTTGCAACCCAAAGTGGACTCCCTCCGAAGCAGCAACAAGTTCAATTTCGAGGATATACCAGACGCATTCTGGTCAAAAATGTCTCAGAATTACTTCAAAATGATGGGCAAAGTCAGCGACAACGAGCAAAAATCCAAATCGAGCAGGTATCGTGGATACAAAATCAAAAAATGAGGTTAAACGATTTCAATGAACAGCCAAGCGAAAGAGAAACTTGCGTTTTGCGCTGCTATTATCATTTTTTAGTTATGTATTTTTGCTATTTGCTACAACCTACCATTGCTGGTTTGTACATGCTACCTGTACAGTTCTAGCATATTATCCGTTAAAATAAAACAAAATCCTAGCTATTTTAGTCTTCGTCTACGGGATAGACTTAATTATCTTTTCTCGACATTTCTAGAAACCCTTGCTAATTAAAAAAACAAACAATGAAGACTCTTGAATAAACAGCTTCCACACGAATGGTTTTAAAAAGGATTTATGTCCGAAAAAGTAAAACAATGCACATAGACAGTGGATAATTAGAATTTTTACTGTGGAATAGTTTGAAAACAACGGAATCCCCTCACAAATTTTCCGAAAGAAAAAAACAACGTGTTACCCAGTGATAAGCTGCTGACTTGTAAAACATGTAAATAGTAAAACGGAAGAAATTTGCAATTTTAAGCTTAAAATTGAGCTGATAAATTTGTTTTCGAAAACAGTCACTATAAAATCTAAAAACCAAGATAACAAGTTATAATTTCGTTTTGTCTGGCATAAAAGCATATCTCTTCTAGCAACACTTTACACGGTCTATTCTCGCTTTATGACTCGCTAATGAACAGTTGGATCGAAAGTTACTCCAATTTACTGGAGTTACTAATTTAGGTTTCTCGTCAAGTGAGCGACAAAAATTTGTTTGTTTTATTCAAAAGAGTAGTGACTAGTGGATTGCAACTGGCGCTATTTGTCTATGGCAAATATTTGCTTTCAATGAACTACATCAATCTCAAATAGAATGTCGGCCTAGCAGCGCGAATGTGGAGTGTGAAATTTAACAAGAAAACAAGCGCGACAAACCTGTCTTTCTCGTTTTTGACAACTAAAACGACCAAGAAAACAAAATTCTAGCTCGTCTATGAGTTCATTCATAGTTGCTTTCTAGCGTATCGGATTTTCATTAACCATGTTCCATGAAAGAAGCCGAAATGACGTCGATGTGATATACATGGATTATAATGCTACTTGCCCACTCACGCGGGAAGTCAAAGATACTGTAGCGGACGCATTGGAAAACTTGTGGGGGAATCCAAGCAGCAACAACGTTTTCGGTGAATTGAATTCTTTTAACAGAAACAAGATTTCTATGACTACAAGCGTATTTGTCAGCTAGCCAAAAGATAATTCATGACCGTTTAGGAAAACAAGCGAAATTGAAAGTTGAAGAAGCTCGAACCAATGTTGCAAAAATGATAAACAGTAAACCGGAAGGTAGAACGCAAAATAATTTCGTAGACTGTAACTAAAAATTGTTTGACTTTGTTCAGATATCATTTTTACATCTGGTGGAACCGAAGTATGCTGTTCAATGTGACGTTTCACGTATTTTCATTATTGTAACAATTTGTGATCCGTCAGGCGAACAATATGGTTATAAATTCTGTCTTGTTTAACTTCCAAACGAGGGAAAACGAATTCCAAGAAAACAATTCAAACAAACCTCACATAATCATTTCATCGATTGAACACGATTCGATAAAATTACCAATTGAACATTTGAAAAAGACGAATCAGATAGGCACAGAACAAAGTATCGAACCATTTTTTCTTTTATAATTGAAAAACTATTTGCAGAATTTTCTTCAATTTCGATTAATTCATTAACTGGTTGTGTCGACATCGAAGAAATTTTCGATAAAATTCAAAATAACACTTGCTTGATTTCGATTATGCTTGCAAATAACGAGACTGGCGTTGTGCAAGTATGAGTTACACATTTCTTCACAAAGATTTAAACAAATTCCGATAGCGCTATAGCCAGTGCACGAAATCGGCAAAAAATTGAAACTTCTCAATGAAACTAGAAAGTTGAAGATTTTATTCCACACCGACGCTGCGCAGATGATTGGAAAGAGCAATGTGGACGTTGAAGATTTAGGTGTTGATTATTCGACCATTGTTGGTCACAAGGTGAGCAAACTTGTTTCAAAAACGGTTTATCTGATTTCATATGTGTTTCAAATTTTGCAGTTTTATGGACCAAGAATTGGAGCTTTATACGTGAGAAATTTGACTAAAAGCGGTTTCAACTGTATGTTGTTCGGTGGTGGTCAAGAAAGGGGTTACAGGCCAGGGTAACGAGCAAAAAAAACTAATTTTGTGACTTACTTTTCAATGAATCGTTCTATTTTAAGAACTGAAAATACCCCAATGATCGCTGGATTAGGAAAGGTACCAATAATGCTTGCTTGCATAATTTGTTTTAATTTTTTTATTTTTAGGCTTCGCAGTTAGTAACCGAAAACTTATCCAAATACGAAAATCATCTTCGGACCATCAGAGATTATTTTGAGAGCAAACTAAAGGTATTCATAGCGTGATGAGCCAGCAAATTTTTGCTTTGGATTCATTATTTCTGACAGGTGGCGTTAGGTGATGAAAATGTTGTCGTTCACTTCGAAAAATCGTCCAGATTGCCAAACACTTCGAGCGTTGCAATCATGCCAATTTCTGGAGCTGGTAAATCGGTCACATCAAATTTTAGCTTATGCGATTAATGTTTATAATTTTAGGTTCTGATTTACTGAAAGCTTGCCCTTCGATTTGCGCCAGTACTGGTGCAGCTTGTCATTCTCACGGAACTCGGTAACTTTGCAAATGATACTCGAAATGGCTGTAAAGTTGATTGATTTTTTGTCTTTGGTTTCAGCGTGTCAGCGGTTTTGCTTGCGAGTGGTATCAAAGAAGAAGCTGGGAAAAGAACAATTCGTTTCAGCGTCGGACGAGAAACATCGGTCAGCGATATCGATTTCGTAGTTGATCAACTATCGAAAGTTATTTCGACAAGCTAAAGGCTGTGATAGAGAAAGTCTGGACCAAGGTCGATTTGATTTCATGCTCGTTTTTGGCACGATTTATAATTATTCCAAGCAAAAATGAATTTGTAAAACAAATCAACTGCCTTGTCGAAGAAAACTCCACTCTTCGACGTTGATTCCCACACGAAATTTGTTTCTAAATTAGATGTTCAGTCAGTCACGCGTGTTTAATTGGGTCACTTTCGACTTTGATCAAACAAATTGCGAAATTCTTTAATTGCCTAATCATTATCGAAATGTTTGCTAGCTATAAAGACAATGAACATATAAAAGAAAAAAGATTGGACGAATTATTCATTTAACAAACGTAGGCGATTAGTCGTTCCTTCGAACATAAATTGGTTCATTATAAAATATTTTCGACGAATAATTCGATCTCATTAATAAAAACACTTTTGTCTTTACATTTTCCGTATGGTTCGCCCCAAAAACGAGCATTTTTTCCCTTTTCTTTTATTGACCAAGGAGAGAAAAAATTTACATCGCTAATCGAGAAGGAATTTTTAATCTCGATCCGCGGCGGGGTAGGGAATAAAGGAGAAAGGTCGGAGAAAGCGAGATAAGGCTCGTCCTCTTTTTATATTTTGCCATTTTAAAATTATTTTGAAACAAACGCCGGTCGTTCATCGGGCGAAATAAATTGCAATTCGGCTCGATTTTTGTTTGATTTGCTGAAAAGATGTCATCAACTAAAGAATGTTCTGTGCTTGTTCTAAGTTTATTCCTCTTCGTCGGAATGATAGTTGCAGCCACGGACGATGATGAAGTAAGCACTTAAATCGATGCGATTGTTTCGTAACTTGCAGCGGTCGGCGCACTTTCGGACAACTGTAGAATATGCGCAAGCGCAAATCGTGACTGGCTATCGCCCTAACTTTGTTTTTTTTTAAACTAACCGTTTTCTTTTTGAGAAACTAATGGAGCAAATGCGCGAATATCAACTCGCTAACTTGTTAAATAAAATTCGTTGGAACAACGCTTTCTTCTCACCGACGGCGGACGGCGATCAACGTGGTCACTACATTCAAACTCGCGCGACGAGAGTCGGAACGCGGTCGTTCAAACGCCCTAGCTATTGGGCCAAATGCCAACATAGTCCTCTGACATGTTTGATATGATTTGACGAGAAGAAGGAAGATTTGGCCGATTTTTTGCTTGTTAGCTAATTGTCGGTTTTAACTTTATTTGTCTGTACAGTGCTAAACCTGGGTAGGTAGCTTTTAAAGAACTATTGCAGAAGACTTTTATTATTAAAGCTGATATAAAAAATAAAATTGAACAACTCAAGCGGATATTGCAAATTCACTAGCAATAAATGTCGGAAAAAACAAAAAATGTGTGTCAAAACAGAGTTAGTAAACAAAATTTTCGCAAAAAAGTTAACGTATTTTCTTTCTCGACTTTGACGCTGATCGATCCGCCGAACGACGTTCTTTCAATGCTTTTCCACAATCGGTGGCGACTTCTTGAACGACTTCCTTGCGAATAACGACTTCGTTTTCCAGCACTTGAGCTTCTTGCGAAATCAACGATACGGTACGTCGAACGACCAAAAACATGAACAGCGTAGCGCCCAAAAGGTAGAAATTTCGTTCGGCCCTAAACAAGCGGCTGGTGGTGATGACCATGTCGCTTTGTGCCCAGATGGTTGGTTCCTCAACGGCGTCGGCTACGGAACTGTAGGTGATCATTTCGCGAATCGAATCGACGAACAATACCATAAGCAAACCGACGATGATCGACGAGTAAATTTTCGAATAGCTGTGAATTTTTTGAGCGAATTCACATTTGAAAAAAGCGGCCCACATCGTCGACGGTATCCACGGAATCGTCAGCATGGTAAGCAAAGCCGCTTCCATGTGCAGCAAACTGGCGACGCACAACCAAATCAAATTCATTTTGAAAGTCGGAGAAAAATCAAAAACCGACCGCGAGGCGAGGCGACGTTTTTTTAACAATGGCCAACGCAGTGTAAAGTGAATTCTAAACAAAACAACTTTGAAATTGCGGATTTGTTGATTTAGAAAGTTTAAAGCAAATCAGAAGAACTTTGACGACGAGTAACACCAAACAAGGTTCCTGAACAGAACAAAACATTCATAAAAATATTTTTTATTCTAAAAAGCTCTTCAAGGCAATACAGCCACTTCAGCAACATTTAGCTAAATTAAAACATGAATACATAAGAGAATTTTAGCAGCCACAAATAAATATATTTCGCTTTGGCTTTCGTGTTTTGCCGATTCTCACCCGATCTTTGGCGAAAACAGTCCAAGAAGGGCCGAAACATTCGCGGGTTAGTACCTTCGGAAATCCAAAATATTCAATGTAAATTTGTGCCGAATACCGGTTGCCTCGAAATCGAAAATATTTCTCGAAAACAATATCTTGAAGTGGTAAAACGTCGAACGATTGAATGACAATGAACATTTGATTTTCCAAAGTAGACGTTCGCATAGATCGTATCAAGAAATTTCGTGTGCTATAAACGTTCACTTGCCATTCCATACCAGTACCGAAAGACGAAAGAGGAAAATCGTACTGCGTAGATTCTAAAACAGCTTTATCGAAATTCAACTTGTAAATTCGCGATCGAGTGCAACCAGCGCTAATTGAAGACTTCGTAGCGTAAACATCGCTGTTGAACTTGAAAAGGTAAATCGGCTCGAAATAATTCTTGAAATCGTCAGCAATGCTTGGATTCATGGTTGGATTCATGTTAATTTTCGTCAGCGATTGGCTTTCCGCATCGTAAATATAAAAACTTGGAACGACTTTCAGGCAACTGGTAATAATACGATTGTTGGAAACGACGCTTCGCCGCTGACAAAAATCGGATGGCACTTGAGCCACGGGCGACAGACGAATTTCGTTGATTTCAGATTCAGCGATTTTCATCTGATAAATCATTGATTCTTTGTCTACTTTTGCGATCAGCACCCAGCCCAATATCGGCACGAATATTAGATTGAATTCTTGCAGCCAGCTCGATTTTTCGTTTTCCAGATAAATCGGAAGTCGACGATCGACGCGGTAACTTTTCCACTTGCCAGTTTCGAAAAACAGAATCGCCATCATGGTAAATTGCATATCGACATCGTCGTGGGAAATCAAAGGCGTCATCGTGATGCAAGTGGAATCCGAATCGACGGCGAATCGAATAATATTTGACGAAGTTTGATAAAAATTATCGAATAATTGCGTCAGGTACAATTTCAAACAAAAGCAAACTTGTTTCGTGAATAAATTAAATTTCACAAAATCGAAATAAAATAATTTTCTGCTGCCGAATTTCTTCTCTTTTTTTACTTTGCTTATGCCGATTAGGAATTTTTCGTATTTATCGCAGCCCAACCATTTGATATCTTCGTCCGATTCGATTTTATAAACGTTCATCGCCATAAGTGAAACTAAAAAAGGCGTTAAAAACAACTGCAACAACAAAATTTCAGGCGCCGCAACCTGCAATCTGTGCAAGATTCAACTTGTTCGCAATAAATCGGTTTTTTCTTTGAACTGTGTAAAGTGTTTTTTGTCTGCAAGCTGTTTTCGTGTAGTTCGGTTGATTTATTTCTAAATGAAATAGGAAACAAAAATTCAAACCAACGGATAATTGGAAACTTGAGATTTCAAAAACATGAAACTGATTTTGTGTTGCACAAATGAAAATATCTGAGTCTTTCGTTGATTAAAATCTGTGGAATTGGTTTCGTTTTTTGATTTGAATAATAGCGACTTCGTGTCGAGTTGTGCCCTGTAATACCACTTTCCACCATGAAATTTTGTTTGTCTTTCTGAAATGTGTGTCGTATTAGCGTTTCATGTACTTGATTAATAATGTCTTTCATTAAAATCCTTTTAATGTTCTTATTTTAAAAAATATTGGTTTAATTATCGTGCATTATAATTTGTAGCATTAATCAAATACGAAAGAAACAAAAAATTTGTTTCAAGGATGCTCAGCGCTACAAGTCATACTTCTGATACGACGCGGAAATTAGCTCATCATTGACGGATTGGAATCCTATTTCAAGTATAATTCACCGTAAAAAGTGTTAGATTTCGATTCACATCCGGTCGACTTAATGAACTTTGAAGTCGTTGACCGACGATGAAAAAAATTTATTCATTAAATTATGTTACTGCCTCGTGCATAAAATTATTGTGTCGACGACGATGATGGACGTATTATGTATCTGTGCAGTTCCTGAATATTACTCGCTTTTGTAACGACAAAAGTCCTCGTTTGTTTTCTGTTAGGACGCCGAACGCAAGTTTTTTGCTGTGTTTCGAGGAATTTTTATGTTTCTTATTTTATTGGCGCCCATTGACGTCACGGTGGTCTTTAACGCCAATGATGGTTAAGTGTTCACGCACGACGCCGTTGATGAATTTGTTTTCATGATAACGACGCGGGCACTAAAACCGTTATATTCAGTCACGTAATATTGAGGTTCCTATTAAAAGCGCGCTAAAAAATTTTCATCGGGACGTTAAAAGGGACGTTTGTGTATGTGTGGAACCCCGTTTCTCCTTGATGGAAACGTTATGGAGCAATTTTTCGTCGTCGTCGTTCGCGACGTCTTCTACGCCTCGGTCGGTGGTGACGGCGCCCTCGGGGAGGGTTAAAAGTTTTTTCCTCGTGAATGGATGCGAGCCCAGTCGGTCTTGTCTAATTATTCGAAGAAGTTCGCTCGGCTAGTGAAATATATTGGGGCTCTCTAACTCGACCCAAAACGTCCCTCGGGTATTACACACCGGGCTAAAATCATCATCATCCCATCCATCCATCCATCCATCTAACTCGTCCGTCCGTCCAAGCAGCCACAGCCATTGTCTATCGGTATGTACCAAACAGCTGGCTAGTGCTTCATTATATTGTTTCTAGGACTTATTCTCCTCATCCTCATCCTCACTCTACTCGTCGTCGTAGTCTCTACTCTCCTCTCATCGTCGTCGTCTCGACGTCGAATTGCTTCGTAGTTTTGCTTTCGGAGTCAGTTTGGCGTAATTATGCGAGGTTTCAGGACGCCGCCCCGACGTTTGTGCGCGCGTCGCCCGTATCCGTCGATGGCGAACGAAATTTTTGCAATTTTCCAACAATGAAAAGATGGTTTTCGCATTTTATCAAAGACGAAACGAAGACGAGTTACAGCAACTATTTGTATCAGCCCCAGTCGTTAAATCATTCTTTTTTTTTAATTAATTGATCAACAATAACATCATCGAGTCAACGATTCCCGTGGAATTATTAATCAATCTAATCTCTGCAATAAAGCTGTCATCATCATCATCATCGGATTAACAAGCAAGGTGCGTGTTGAACCATGCAGATTGTACACCTGTTGGTGGAAGCATAGATGATTATTTCATCTATGATTGCGAGCTTATCTTGGACTGGTCTCGATGCTATCATCGCTGTAATGTTTTGTCTGTCGACTTCAGACGTGTTTCGAATTGATATGTTTTGAACGAAAATAAGTTTTAAAACTTCTTGAAATTCTTCTTTTTTGCGCAAAAAAAGTGTTTTAAAATCTGCTCTTCGCATCTTGAAGTCTCGAAAACGAAACAATTTATTTCATTCACACCACTCGACATTGAAAACACTCAGATCAGTTTCGTCGCCTTTTCAACTGATTTCTTCACCTATTTGTTCTAGTAAACACTATTGTTTTGAAAAATCGCTGAAAAATATTCAAAAAACGACTCGAAATTTGTTTCATCTGGATTGGATGTTCTCTCCAAAAGCTACTTTTGAGAATAATTAATGTGAGTTTTTAATTATATCGAGATCTAAATTCGCTTCACGTATATTTATGGGCAATATAAATTTCATGACTAGCTCGTTGGCAACCTGTCACCAACAACAGAAAACACATACCATTAAGACCACTAGCCAGTGACGAAGGTGTGTCCAACTAAATGGTTTGCTTGTATCAATTAGCATTTTTACGTTGCCGGCGCATATGTTTTTTGAAAGCTTTTCTGTTAACGTTTTAAATCGTAAAGATTAATCTGCTGGATACTTCCTCGAAAGAATTCTCGTTTACTCAACTCGTTGACTTTGTTGATTTAAGTGTTTTTCTCTTTATTATTTTCCGCAAACAAAATATAACTGTCATTTATTTTTCAATTTCGCTGTAAAAATCTCGCAGAAAGTTTCAGAACTTTTATTTTTTCGAGGGAAATTAACTTTGGAGAGATATATTTCGTTTTCCTTTTTTTTCCACGCCAATCGTAGAGCAAATTCATTAATTTTGTTATTTGGCTTGTTTGTAAGGCAATAAAACAAATTATATGTCGCGGAAAGTCGGTTTTCCAGCGCGCGCTGCAAACCTCACATGTTAGGTCAAAGTACTACGCCAAGGTCAGGACGGCTGAGTTGCTGACAGCGCGAAAGAAAATAACACGATCAGTTACGAATCATCGGAATAAATTGAATTTAAATTTAAAATAAATAATTACCATCGTTGATTCGGTTACACATGCTGAAATGTAAATATGTACACCTGCTTTATTTATTTGCAGAAAATTTTCACTGTCATGAAAATCGCAAACATTCGCTGTTGCAATTTATTGAACCTCCTTAATATTCATTGTCACCATGGAATTTAATTATCAACCGATTGCTGGCACTCCTCAGCCGCCCATCGATGGCGAGGAAGAAGAAGAAGACTTCGAAGTTGCACAATCCGAAAGTAGTTTGGATGATTATTTCGAGCGATCAATCGAAGGTTTCACTCCGATCGACGAAGAAATCGTGGAACTTTTCGGAGGTCGCAATAATACAAATAGCTCAAATGAAAGCGAATTGCAGCAATTTATTGCTCGACCCCTGGGGCCACAAATTAGCATCACGAAAGTCGACAGCCCACGAACCAGCATAGGTAAGCAGTAGTGGTGCCTAGCATAAGATCTGCAGTTTGACTTGTTATTGACGATCTTAGATACACTTTTAACATAATGTCTTAGTTTCAACTTGTGATTGAAATATTGCTTGTAAAACCCTGTTACAAGCTACTTATCATAAATCACCAGATTTTAGTCTATCACAAATTACAAATTTACAATGTCGCAAATCAAAATGAGCCCCATGTGTGACAGTTGCTCGTTTCAATCCTGAAACATTTTCTGACACGTTTTGGTTCAATTTTTTCATTCCCTGAAGATGCCACAATTGAGGTACAACCGAAAAGAAAGAAAATCGGAGTATTTTTTTCTGCAAATAAATCCAAAAAGAAAAGGTTTCAAAAAAAGTTCTTTCACAAGAGACTGTTGGAAAATTACATAGTCTGATTTTTTTTAAACCCAAGGGTTTAACAAAAAAATATGCTTTTTACATTCAAAAATCGAAACCAAATTCTTTGCAAAACAATTTGCAAAAACACTTGAACAGTAAAATGAAATGAAAAACTTTAGTGAACAAGCAAGTGCGATATTCAGTGTTCACAAAGATTTTCAATAATTGCTGTGTTGAATAACCGTTTGCAAAACACAAACAACTACTGAAAAACTAATTTCCAGTAGGTGTCTACTGATTTGTTGGAGAATTTTCCTTCACTTGCACTGAATTTATATCGCACAGCATTAAATTTGTTGATTTACTGAGGATTTCAAGCCCCAGGATAATCAGTGCTCAAAAATCGCAAGCCATGTATGACAGTGGATATTAGGATTTCAAGACAGTAGATGTTTCAAGGACACGTTCAGCATATTTTCACAACAAATTATTTGTTTTTTAGATGAAGATTTGGGCGATTTCCGGGAAAGAAACGATACACTAAATTCGCTGTATCTTCGCGTGCCCGGCGATCGTCTGCTGCCCAATGGTCACGGTCGACGATCTCCAACCGTAGCTAGTTGCACGAGCGAAAACGATTCCTGTATGAATAGCGTATTCGAATTTCCGATGACTGGAACGAATTTGGCCGACGAGGTGTACGGTATGTGATGAAATGATTTTTCATCCAGATTTCCGCATCACTAAGCAATAAACACGTACGCATAGCACAATTAAGATCTATCCCGAGTCTCGAGGGACCGTACACGAAATATCCATACAATATACCTCGTACTCTTAACAGCGAGCGACGACGATATTGTCACTTTGGTAATTTCCTGTTCGCCTTTCAAATAAATTAAGATTATGTTAACGACATGGTCGGCGTTTTTTTCAGTCGTTTTGTTTCGTTTTATCGCCGCGTTATTTTTTTTTTGTTATATTAAAAATATCCAACGTACATTGTTCGGCGAAAAAGCTTCGAAATTCGCCTCGCTTCGTCGACGTTCTCGCGAGGGACGACGGCTTTTTGACGAAACATTAAGTTTGTGTGTTTCACGCTCAGGAGAATCATTTTCTCCTCTCTTGTTCTCATTCTCGAGCGAGCTACATGGCTAGCTAGCTACATTTAGACGGTGCAACTCGGCGCGAATTGCTGCTAGGGGTTTTGCTAAATTGGCGTATCGAGGAGACTCGTTTTTAATTAACATTGTTTTGCATTCGGTGAATTCTTTCGACCGACGTTCGACGGCGAGAGGCGACCAACAAACGAAACGAAAGGAGGATAAAATTGCAAAAAAAAAGTTTCGATTCGTTTAGCATCTTCATTAGTGCCGGCGTCCGTTGCGCATTCGATATAAAAATCAGTTTTGAGTGTCGCGAATGTACGTTAATAGATTCACCGTAGAGGAAGTTTAGAATTTGCATATACTCGCAGCCGCCTCGCGTCCTAGGCGCCAGTTGACTGATCAACGACGTTAACTTGTTAAAAATCGGCGAAATCGGCGCTTTTTTCTCACCTAGCTAGTTTTTTTTTTGATCGCTCGACGCACGTTTATTGCCCGAAGGTAGATTTACATCGTCGTTTTCGAAACAGCAACACTCTCTCCTATCCATAATGAAAACGCCAACTTAGTTCCGAAGGCGACGCGTTTGTTAGCTAGCTAGTGAACTAGCTACGCCTTATCAACAACCGAGGAGAGGAGAAAAGCTTTGTTCATGACTTTCGGCGGCGACTGCGAGTCTCGCCCTTGCTTTCTTTCGTATTTCTTTCTCGTTTTTTTTTATTGCAACATCTCCGGGTATTATCGAAGCCCTGGAAGGTCGAACGTCGGATAATTGCGTAAAAAAGAAGTATAGATCGATCGGTCTACAGCGTACGCCGTATATTTTTACTACCATTCCTTACCAGCGAAGCGACCAATGATCGTCGGCCGATGAGCACCAGCGGCTAAAAAAGTGTTGCGCCTTGCCCGAAAAGAGTGTCGTCTTCGTCGTCGTCGAAATCGTTTATAGTCCTTTTAATCCGCGCGCTAGCGCTTGTTATTTTATTTGCCTATACGCCAAATTAGGTGAAAGCTGATTTAAGAGAGCAACATTCATCGCTAATATTTTTTTTCGGGCTATTCATGACGCCCGGTCGACTATTGGATTGGGTCGATTGTACGGTATCGGAGCTCTGTTCGGTGCACGCCGGAGCTCTAATTCAATATCGTGGTGGCGAGCATTTTGCAAAATCGAGAGAATCGTTAATCGCCCTCGTTTCCGGCGAACGCCGACACATTTTTTTACTCACTTTTCACTCTAGCGAGCGCTTTTAATTTGCATATGCAGTTGACGCGTTGACGAACTACTTCGTCAAATTTATATTGGACCGGCGATATAATTTTTTATCGGTTGGTAATACAAAACTTGGTCTTTGAAAAATTGGATAGACGCTAAATAATTGTAATACTTTCGAAAGATAAACGACCGTCGAAACGCTTTCTTTAAATTCTTGTCGTCCGTCGATACAGCGACTATAATGCCGTCGTCAAAATTGTTTTCATCATTTTTCATGGAGTTCGTTGATTTCGACTAGTGGTTGAAAAAACTGAAAACATGCTACCGCCGCCGCCCTGCGGGGCCCGAAGTACGATGAAACGTGGCAGTAGCGTTTGCAGCTTTCATACGGCCGAACACGATCCGGATTCGGTGGCCGAGTTGAACTGTAGCGAATCGTCGTCGGTCGGCATGGAATTTTCGGCTGAGCCGCAGCAGCGCCCGCAACTGACGACGGCCAAACAAAAACGAGTACTGTTCTCGGTGCGAACGTGGCCGAAAAGCTTGATGATATCCAACGGCAACGTATCGCGATTGCACGATAATCATCAACATGGATTCAGTTTCGGCAACGGATCGCCGAAGCAGCAACGCGATTCAGGCAATACGACGCCGACGGTGTTGCGAACGCCGATCGCCACGTTTCGTCGGCATCATTTTTATTCTCAAGGATCGTCGACGTCGATTCTCAATACGACGACGACGGCGACCACTGCGCAGCAGCGTTCGCTCGAACCGATCCACAGGTTCACGATGGGCGTAAGCGCGTCGTTCGACGAATTGACCCATTTCGACGATAACAATATGACCGACAATGATAGCGTAAATCACTTCGGCGACGACATCGGAGGTATAGCATGCATTTTTCCCGCCTCGCGGACAGCATCGCGCCTTAGGCGCTTTTTATGCCGTGAGAAAACGACACGTGTCCATGCGCGAATCTCATCAAAATCTTTCTTTTTTTACGTATTTCTGCTTGTTTTGTTTTTTTCCTCTCGCCAATCATTTTCGCGAAATCATCGCTCGATAAATTGCCCCCAAGTTTATTATGCGTCCGTCGTTTTTCGTTCGGGCGTTATGCCGTCCGTGTCATTAATTCAAATTGAAATTTTCATTAAGTTCCGTTTGCGTTAGCACGCGATAAAAGACGATTTTTATATCAAAACAGGCGCGAGCGACGAAAAAATAAATAGACAGTAATGTTTATCGGAATCGTAATGTTTTCGGCTATTGTCTTTTCTTCATCGAAGGCTTTTTTTTCCTTCTTCGCGAAAGTGTCACCTATTCTGCATATTAATTGCGATATAAACATCAAAGTCGTTAAATTGAAAAATGTACAGCCTTTTCGCGTTTTATCGCCTCGCAAGTTGACTTCTGTTGCCTTGATACAAATTTACAAGGCTTCAACTTCGAAACTGGCCTGCATTACTTCATTATGAATTTGACAGCATTCGCAACAACAAACAGCTCGTAATGAGTGTCAAAAACTGTCTTTTCATGAATTCTGTTATTCAATGAAATTGCAGGAAAATCAAGCTAAAAATTTAACTAGACTAGCTGAATTTCTCGCGACGACTGGAACATTTCGCGTATGAAATCGATAAAAATTGGCTCTCGAAGCGAGTATCTCAACTTGCGCATCGTTCGACGCTTTTTTGTGCGCGCTTGTTTGAAATCTGTCAGAAATGAAAAAGTTTCGATCGGTTAAAATTTTTCGAACGAGTATCAATTTGTGAAAAAAATGACTCGTTATAAATCGGTTGTCTGTTTGTTGAAAATCAAAGCGCCAAAATCGTTCAATCAAATTTTGCGAAATTCCGCATTCCCTTTTTTCGAAACGAAAAATTCCAAACATTTGGAACGGGTTTTATGCCAAAGTTTTTGAAATCTTGAAACGTTTGTTAGGTGTCTGCTGATCAAATTATGCCTTCTGATCATTAACTGGGGTTAAGGGTTCTCACTTCAATAAAAACAACGACAGGGCTTGTTGAGGGCTTGTTGATCTCACTCAATCACTGGAAACTGGATGTCAAAAAATCATACAATACAGTTGAGGAAATTGCAAATTGTAGTTGCATGAAAGTTGAGACCAAGTCCTAGCAACCGCACCTGAAAAACAAAAAACAAGCTCCGATCTTCACTAGCCGTTTTTAGGAAACGCCTGTGGGCGGTGCTAACTAAGTCGCAACTATGGATTGTCTGATGGTAGACAGCCCACAACTCTATTTTAATTGGTTGTCTGTACTCAAAATACTTCCCTACCTGATTCCTACAGTATGAATATTACTACGCGCTATTTTTGCTTTTTCTCCATGGATTAAATAGAAATATTTTTTTTCACGAAACTAATTTTGAAATTACAAATATATTATAAAAACATGAAAATGTCAAGAACGGGGCGCGAACGGCGTAATTGAGTTTTGTTTTCAATATTTAATGTTTACATTTTATTTAATTGCGTACATAGAAATTGCACGCTTTCATGAAAAAAACACATGGAAATCACAGTCGTATGTACTGACGTTTTTTCTTAATGGACAGTGGCAATAATGTCAAAAAATGATTGACAAAGTTGCTCTGTAATTTAATTAAGATTACATTTTCAAACATTACATATGC
This sequence comes from Prionchulus punctatus, assembly GCA_034698125.1. Taxonomy (NCBI): domain Eukaryota; kingdom Metazoa; phylum Nematoda; class Enoplea; order Mononchida; family Mononchidae; genus Prionchulus; species Prionchulus punctatus. The sequence goes on along the minus strand of JAQGBA010000201.1, from coordinate 34,847 downwards.
AAAGGTTTTTTTTGACGTCTTTCTTCATTGGAAATTTGCTTATCATTCCCTGGGCACATTTTGAGTGAAATATTTAAGCCATATGACTCGGCAACATCGCAAAAGTCGATTTTTTTTAAAACGTCCGTCGCCGATTTAATGTTCCAATTTAAATGAATATTTCCTGCGAGATGTGATGTTATGCTAATAATTTACTCTTTTTGTGTCACTTACATTTCGGAGTCGTATTTGTCTGCAAGAAATATGAAAACGCTGTTACGTAATAGTTGCCAATAAAGTTAAGATCGCCCGTGCGTTCCCTAGAAAATGAACTAAACGATGATTGCGCTCAGTTTTACTAAATTTAATTTTCCGACAAAAAAAACAACAATGGCTCCGGGGACTGCGACGTTAGTCGGTCGCCGACAATTTGAAAGTTTTAAAGTTTGCGAAAAAATATGAAACGAACTCGCTAAGCGGATTAGCGATCGAAGAAAAGACACACGTACGAGAGATCGATGAAAGATACGCGCATACTATACAAAGAGACTGAATGAAGATAGACGCCCTCTAGATGGTGGATCAATGACCGCCGGTGTTGGCGGTGAAACTTCAGTGAACTATTATCACATAGCTGTCGTCGCGTTGATTAGCAATAAAGCATGATCCGAAGACGAGTCAAACTCGACAAGTAGGACACGCAGCCGATCGACAGTTTCCAACGGCGGGCGACTCGAAAATTGTTCAATTTGCTTCGGCGTTGACATTGTCTTTATTGATTACCCTAAGCGTCGGCTTTTTACCGCCAGTTAGGTTCGACTTCCATTTTAATACGATATAGCGTTCCAGTCGCGTCGTTTAGGCGCTTTGCGCGACAGAGCGGTGGAACGACCAGCCGAAAAATGGATAAAGCTCGCAGGTTGCCATCGTTCCCTCAGCGCCGGTTTCGCTGGCGCCAACGACGGAAGGCCTACTTCGACGAAACGAATGGATCGTTGTCGCAGTAGTTTTTGACTTTTCGGTCGTCGTTGATAAGTTCGCTTCGGCGCCTAACTTCTTCCGGCCTCCGTCTTACATAGGCTCGCTTTCGGGCGATACGCCGGCATCGATGCGTGTTATTTTTTTATTCATCTACTTATTCCGTATTTATGCACACTTAGAGACCTCCAGTTGGTAAAAATCTTCTCGCCTGCAGGACGAACGGAATCAACATCGATCCTTCCTCTCTCTCTCTCTCCCTAAAGAAAGCCGGCGTCGGGTCGACACCGTCGGTTTATTGCCTTCTTCGGGGTTCGCGAACAGTGAAAAGAGTGCCCGTTACATATACACCATAGAAACGTCCTTAAACATTCATTATTATTATTATCCGTCCATTTCCTCCAACAACACGCCCCATCCGTCCGGAATCCATAATGGACGACGAGCTAGAGAGCGGCGTGAAAATTATTATTACCAATGACTCCGGTGTGACAACGTCTATGTCGCCGTCTATGTCATTGTTAGGCAGCTGCGGTGCGATATACGGCGATTCTGAACAGGCGAGTTTATGCAGTAGTAGTAATCGACGAGACGAAGAGCATACATCATCTGGTAGTGGTGCTAACGTGCCGTCACACGCCGCGACTTCTGATACCCAACCGCAAAGCGATAGAACGATAGCCGATCAACGCGCGCATCCCAGCCACAACCAACCACATTGGAGCGCGGCCGATCATCAAACGCGACCGCATCGAACGGATCTTGCGCATCCGCGCCGTATGGATTCTCTGCTCGCGCAACAAATGGATTCGACGAACAATTCGCCAAGCCATCTCGTCATTAATTCGCCGATGCTCTGTCCATTATCGCCCGTCAGACCGATGAGAACCGAGAACTTTTTTCGTCAAGGTAGCGCCGCGTCTTTTAGCTCGGCGGCGCACATTCCGTCCAACAGCCACAACGACCAGGGCGGCGTCAACAGGCACAAGAAGAGTTCGTTGTCGAAACGAAAGAGGAATCAGCTCAGTTCGAAAATTCGTCGAGTGCGTTCCTACAATCCGGCCAACAATAGCACGATGCTGTCGTCGATTCCGGGGGTCATCTCCACGACAGAAAACAGCGACTCGGAAGAAACGACGGAAATGCTTCTCCATTGCGACAGTTGCGGCATCGACGAAGATAACTGCGAGGAGAAAGAAGATATCAAACGACGAATCGCCCGATTTCGTCTTCCGTTCACGCCGATGGCGAGTTGCCCGCCGACGCCGTCGTACCTTAGCGCCCCCAAAATGGGCATCGGCCTGGGCGCCGCCAGTATGTACGGCAGCACCGAATTATTACCTCAGGATTCGGACTTTCACGCCAACGACGCCGACGCTAATTACTGGTCGCACGAAACGCCGCCGAGAGATACGTCGACGTTTAGCTTCGGCGGTTAGTTGACGATATGTTATTATTATTTTTTATATATTACTTTTTCGCTTGTAAATAGCAATTAATTAACGTCAGTCAGTCGCAAGCCGGCCCTAGTATTTTGCTTCAGCGCCGTTTTATCGTTCGTCACCCTTAGCGTTATCTTGGTTACGTACATAGTTGGCTAGCTCGTCGGTCGTTCGGACTTTTAAGGTGTACAATTTTTGATGTTTCGCAAAAACCCCTTATCAGCGACGTGCAGAGCTTTGTTATCAAAATTGATCGGTGGGAGAGGAAAAAAAGCTAAAAAGCTGCATAACGATTTTCCCCATTTCTACCTTTTTCATTTCCCGTCAGTTTTTTACAGTAATACCGAGGCAAATTTTTTTGATAAACAAATTTTCCACCGCCTGCTCGCCTTTCTTAAGAAGCATGCGTATCCGAAAAAGCGTAAAATTGAAATGAATGTTTATTTTATGAGGCGACGAAAACGATTTTTCGTTCGCCAGTTTTTGACAGAACGCACAAACCGATGCCCTTTTTTGTAAACTTAAAATTACGTACTATTACGTAAAATTATCGTACGATCGTTTAACTAAAATTCTAATGCATTATTAAACATCATCGATAATCTGCATACTGAGGAAGTTGCAGGAAAAACAAAGAAATGTCGCAGCGAGCGCCGAAACGCGCGCTTGCGGAAAACGAGTCCAACAAATAATCAGAAATCAGTTTTTAACTTCTACGAACTTTTCTGTATGCTAATTTTTTTTTTTAGAAGAGTACGAGAACGTTACCCTAATGTATGCAAAACACGAAGTAAACTGTTGTTCAGCAAGCCGTTTTTTAGCTCGCGTATTCATTTCGCTGATTTTTTGTTTAGAAAATTCCAATGAAGGATTTCGGTTCGGAGATTCGGGCCAAAATGGATATCGACCATTTACTGAATAAAGCCGTTCTGCTTTTGGATCTTCCCGAGACGAGTTTGGAAGAAATATTCTCTAAGTGCCTTCATCTACTAGACTTATCCGGAGAGCATTTTCAGGACGATGGTGCAATAAAATTTTTTTGCCGTTTTCAGAATCATACACGAAATGGATATTCAGGAACCCGAATTCACATCCGAGCAAGTGAAAAACGCTCTGTTCACTCAGGACGCAGGAAATCAGTGTAAGAGAATGTAACTGTGGACGGATTAATATTGAATGACTAAATGGACGTTTATTGGTTTCATAAGGGATTAATTATTGAACGTAACGGGGCCCATTTCAGTTTCGTAAATTACGAAATGAATTTCTGGCTCGAATCGGAAAACCGAAACACCGATAGTGCTCGAACGTTCGACACTCTCGGCTAGTTTATATTCCAAAATTAATTTGTCACAGAGAAAAGGCAATGGGTGACGAGTTAATGAAAAAATAATTTATTTAAGACAATTCATCGGCGAACATTGTCATTTACATTCCATTTTATCATCCTTTACAAAACTCTACTGATGTTGAAAGTGTTTAGAAAATTTTTTTTGTCACATCAGAGATCGATAGATGTTCTTTTCTGAAACGACAGTTTTTTTTCTCATGAGCCTTTTTTTACCTAATTTAAACTTGCCTCTTGCGAAAAACTTGTCTTGAGATTCCACTGGTTCCGTAGTGCGTTCCATTGGTTAGTCCCATTGAAGACTATAGTTAGTTCCATTGAAACTATAGTTGAGTCCATTGGAGACTATAATCGGTCCCGTTAGCGACTAGAATTAAACATTAACGAGTTCTTATTCATGCGTATCACGACAGTTTTTTGTGTCGAAAAACGTACAGTATGCTCACAAAACGAAATCAATCGCCTTCTCTGCTCAATTATTCGTTAATCACAAAAGAACACATTTAGCATTCACGATATTCGTTTTACTTTGCAAGTTACTTTTGTTTTCCAGTTCATATTCTATCGAGAACGGTGCAAAGCATATGTACGACGAACCTCGGCGGCGGCACGTTCGATTTCGATCAAACATGGATATGTGCCTTGTAAGTGCCTGCGTCAGTGCGTAAAATTTGCTTAAACGTTCCAAATAGAGTGCATAACTGGAGTCATAATTTTAGCTAGTGAATCAGTGTGAAATCAGGCGTGAAATTTGCTTGCATTCTTCGATATCCAGCGCGTAACTGGAAACATGCTTTAATAGTTTTAACTTCGTCGAGCAAATTTTCCAACGAAAATCTTGTAAACTTTAATGATCTTTCTTTTTTTTTCTTCTTCCCCTTTTCCTTTCTTCGCAGAACCTTTTTTTCGCCTTATTGACCAAAAATCGGGAGCAATTGTTCTTTCGTCAATTGAAAAACGGTATGGTTCCAGAAAAGTTGACGCCTTTATTGATTGTCATTTTTTTCCTTTCTCGAAGACTTTTTAAGACCCAGGTTTCGAAAGTAAAATAGTGGCACGTAGGAGACGGAGGAAGCCCACGCCCATATAAGGAGGTGGTCTTTAAATGGATCATGGCAATCAACGTTTTGCCAATAAACGTTTGTTTTAGTTTCACCGACCGAGCGAGAAACGAGCAAAAACACGTTCCTAGATTTTTCCTTCAGTTTCAACCCTCTTTCGCTTTCGCATCGATATTTTGCTCGAGCAGCAGCAATTTTGAATTCTGAGAAAAAAACTATAGATGGACGCAAAAAAAACAAAGATATATAATTTTATGCATCGAACTGAGCAAAAAAAGATAAATTTCAGTTTCGTGAAATAATAATTTTATGCACTTTTAAGGTTTTATTTCAATAATAACTAGTGAGACAAGTATTTCGCATTTTTCTTACTGTAGCTTTGTTTTTCAAGGTGTATGTTACCAACAGTACAACATCGACACGTGGCAATAGGCAGACTTACTCATCCGACGAACCTTGGAAGAACTATGCAAGATCTTCGATTCATCATAATCGTAATCGCGCCGAACAGAGCCGTAAGTGTAGACGGTGACCCCATCGTTTGAGTAAAGTTCGCCTGCTAACGTGAAACGTGTCTGGATAGTAGCTTATCGAGACCTGGCGCGTAATTTTGGTTTAAATTTGTGTTTTTTTTCGTTTTAGAAGGGCACTAAGACCGCATTGGAGACTGCTCGAACGTTCGCCACGCTCTTCGCCGACATGGACATTCGTCAGAGGCTAGTCGTTGCTCAGGGCGTGGAACAGTTTCGACAAACCATGCTTCAAGCGGCCAAGGAATTAGCTTACGAACAAAATCAATGGAGAGAAAGAAAGTTTTCTATTCATCTTTCCGACGCCAAAGAGCAACTTGTAATAAATATAGCCAGTGAGTCTCGAAGGTCATTTCGCGTTGTGAATTTTGTTTTTGCTCGTTCTAAGGTCGGCCCTCATCGATGGTACTTGGGCAGAGGTCTTAAAGACGATGTTTTGCGACGCATTCCTCATTACCTGTCCGATTACGTCGACGGTATTAAAATTAAGCTAATTAATTCCATCACGTTCACTGGCTAATGAAATTTTTGTTTGTAATTAGGCATCAGAGGACCTAAAACTCTTTCAAAATTGTTTAGTACCATCGTCTTCCTTTATTTCGCTTGCCTTCTGCCTTCGATTGCGTTCGGGGTGCTCAATCACGACAATACCCATGGTGCTTTCGGTATGTCGATTGATAGAAACGATAGACAGCAGTTTTTTTGTTTTTCATTGTTCATTCGTGTTTTTCAAAGGTGTGAAACAAGCAGTTTATGCTCAAGCAATTGGAGGTTTGTTTTTTGCCATATTTGGGGGCCAACCGATGATAATATTGACGACTACAGTTCCAATTGCTATATACGTTAAAAGTAGACAGTCATTTTGCAAATTGACAACTTTCAGCGCAGGAGGCGACACGGTTTTTGTTTTCGTTTTTCAGTTATATATGCAATTTCATCTGATCTGCAGCAAGGTGAGACGAATCCGGAAGACGATAATAAATTATTTTTCGCCATGTACGCCTGCGTTGGACTATGGTCGCAATTTTTCGTCCTTATATATGCCTCCACTGAACTATCGAACATAATGCGATTCGCGACAAGGTAAAACCCTTGGCCGAACAATTTTCCACTGTCTATTGAAATTTATACTGTAAATACCTTGGATCACAAAGATTTATGCTTGTTTCAATTTAGGTCCACTGAAGAAGTGTTTTCTCTCTTTATGGCAGTCGCTTTTGTCGTTGAAGCTTTCAAAGCGTTAAATTCAAGTAAAACAAAACTACAACGGTAAGCAAGTCACTTTTCTAGTTTATTCCCTTGTTTATCCTACCAGATTTCAAAGAATACTATCATTCGGACGTTTGCGAAGGCAGAAGCATTAACGGACTATTATCAGCAGACAACCTAACAGTTGTCAATTCTACATTGACCGAAGAAGATCTTGTTTGCCATCGAGAAATTAGCATACTATGCATCCTGTTAATGTTCGGCACACTGTGGTTCGGAATGTTTCTGTATAACTTCAGAAAAACGTATGAACATTCCCGTTTTTTTGTTTTTCCATGCATTTTTCGCAACTGTTTCTTGTTTTAGCCCGTATCTGACCGTGAGAAAGCGAGAAATGTTAGCCGACTACGCTTTACCGATGTCCGTTATGATTATGTCTTTCATGGGCAGTTTTTGCTTCAACGATGTCAGAAGTAACGGGGAAAAGATAATTTTCGTAACTGTCGTTCAACTGTCGTCTGTCATTTATTTTTTCCTACTGTAGTTGAACGATTCGAATACAATAGCAAACCATTGGGAACCATAGCGGCTATTTGGAATTTGTCCGTGGGTCAAATATTTTTGTGCATGGGCTTGGGATTTTGTTTGTCCTTTCTGTTCTTCATGGACCAAAATATCACGTCGGCTATAGTGAACAATCAGCAGAACAAGTAATTTAACGAAAATGGACGGATTGAACACCTGAAAATCAAAACAACTGTATGTTTCTACTGATTTCGCAGACTTCGCAAAGGCCCATCGACCCATTTCGATTTACTGATTGTGGCCATGCTAAACATATGCTTATCGATATATGGATTACCCTGGATGTACGCAGCCTTGCCTCATTCGCCGTTACATCTTCGAGCATTGGCCGATGTCGAAGAACGGATATCCCAAGGACACGTTCACGAAGTGTAAGTTTCGTCTGATGGACGGCGTCCCGACGCTAGACAACCGATTTTTTGTTTTTTGCAGAATTACAAACGTTCGAGAAACTCGTCTAGCGTCGATAATTGCTCACGGATTAATATTAATATCTGCATTAATACTTCTTCCATCGCCGTTGAATTACATACCGCGATCGGTGCTGGAAGGATTGTTTTTATATATGGCTGCAACTTCGGTCAACGGCAACGAAATGTTCGAAAGAATATTGCTTCTATTCACTGAACAAGTCAGCAAGCTCGTAGCAAGTGGAAGAATTGATGAAAATTACCGCATGAAACTTGTTTTTCAGGCGGCATATCCACCAACTCACTACATTAGAAGGGTTCCGCAACGAAAAGTCCATTTATTTACAATATGCCAGTTAATACAACTAGTACTTTTGTGTGCATTCGGATTTGCACCATATCCGTACATCGAAATGATGTTTCCAATAATTTGTTTTTGCTTTTTGCCGATAAGGTAAGTTCAATTTTCAAAGAACAACGAAGTCTGCAACTCTCATTTCTTGAAGTCTGCAATTATTTCTTGAAAATCTACAAGTTGCGAGCTTGTATGACATGCATGATCTGCAACTTTTATTTATTGATGTCTACAACTTTCATTCCTTGACATCTACAACTACCATTTCTTTGAAGACCACAACTTGCGAGGTTGTATTGAAGTCTCCAGCTTGAAGCTCTTGAAGTCCACTACTTGCAAAAGTGCTTCGAAGTTTCAACTTGCTTCTAGATGTTTCAATGGCTCGCTAAGTTCAACGACCACTCAACTTTTTTGTTTTTTCTGCAATGTTTCTTTGCCATTTCAGACATTTACTAATACCTCGTTTGATTGATTACAAGTACTTGGACGCTCTCGATGGCAGACATTAATAATTGGATTAATATTTTGGAAGGAAACTATATTGGAATGAATATGCGGGTTAATAAGCTTCGAGTCGTTTATAGAGTTTTATGAATCCCGAATATTAATATTGAAGCCGAAAATAAATACGAATTTGGGCTGTGATAAAAAAAGAGGAATTTCTGAGGAAATCGGACTTCAAAATGGGTACAACATGTAAAAATCGTTGAACAACAAAGAAAAACGAGTTTATAGAAAAAATCTTTTTATTATTGAATTTTTACACTTGTTTTGTACTTTTCTTCTTTTATGTGAACTATTTCATGAACTGTAATAATTTTTTTTGTCTCACCAGCCTGTTTTAAAAAGATTTTCACTTTTATTCTTTCGTGGTACATTATGTGAGCATTTTTAAATGATATTCGTTTTGTGTCCGTTCATCAAAATTTTTTAGCCGTTTAGATGTTTAGTTTTAGTTTGTGCAATCGAACATGCTCAGGACACTGCAGAAATGTAACCTGGCGAGCACTTTTTCATCACTGGACTGGTCGCTCTCGCGATAAAAATCGTTAAAATTATTCATAATAATCACAGTTTATGCGTTTTTTTTCACATTTTATTGTACATTTTTGAATTTTACTTCGTTTGTTTTCGGGCTCTTCTGTGATCTTCTCGAAAATTTCGAGAAGTTAAACAAAAAACAATAATTTAACAAAATGGTATTATGTGGTAGGACTTTTGAACGATCAAAAATTATTTATAAATATAGAAAAATTTAAAAGTAAAACGAAATTTTTAGTTGTTTTTTGTTTATTGAATTTTACTCTGGTCGCCGCCGTTGATCGGCTAGTTTCACCGAAATGCTGGTTTGCAGAGAAATTTCGTCGATTAATTAGTATTTTATTTTGCCATTGATATATTTATGTTCCATCATTATGAAATCGCACGATTTATCTTTCGGTTTCAAATACCAAAATCCGTTCAGCGCTTGTCTAGTGATTTTATGATCTACCCCGACGTAGTAATTATTATTGACGATGTAAGGATCGAACTGTCGTCGATATTTGGGCGATAAATCGAACCAATATCCGTCGCTGATATCCTCGTAAGGGAACTTGTTGCAATTCACATCGGAATAATTTTTCTTGCACAAATCGTCGAAAACATCTTGATCATACAACTGGCTGTCATCGCTGAGCGTCGATGACAGTTGATGAAAGAATTTTTTCGTTTTCCAATTCGGATTTACCAACATCGGATTAAATGTTAAATCTCTACCGAACTCGTCGATTTTGTATTTCACTGGAACGACGATATCATGGGTGTCGCTTTTGAGCATGAAATCGGTGAAATATTCGGTTGGATTTTTCAGCCATACTGCATCAGTTTCGAACAAAACGAAAGTCAGATTTCTTTCGACAAGCGCTGATAGAAAATTCGATCTCAGCGTTAAAAAATTAACGTAGGATTTTTCACCCCAATCAAGGGTTTTGCGATATCGGTTTGATACCAGACTGAGATGAGTGACGGCAACATTGGGCCATAATTTTTTCAGCATTCGCTCGATTTCGAAATCGGTTGTAACGATAAGAACTCTTTCATGGACGCCCTCCATTAGTACGGTATTGCACAACCAATTGTTTGTTAAATTGAAATAGGCTTGATTAATTAACGTGAAATAAATGAAATTACGCAATTTACATATTTTATCAGCTTCATCCAAAAATTCATCCAAATCGGTCTGATTCAACAAGTTGAAGTCTAGCACATCGTTAGTGGAAGGGTCAGGCATTATTTTAGTTTCTTCCGGACGAAATACCACGAAAAGTACAACCAAGCAGCAAAATGGCAGTAATAAAATCCTTTTTGTATTTCTGGACATTTTCAAAATAACAAAGACTTTTCGAATGTAGTAAGGCCACCGAAAACGGTTTGACATAGAAAACTGGGTCGCGCATCCATTTGACATGGATAATCAGTGAATATTACTCGCTTTCATAACTTTAAAATTTGCTTTTTATGGTTTCAGCTCGTTGAATTTTCATCAAAAAGTGCAATATGGCAAATGAAACAAATTACAAGCAACTTCTTGTATTTTGAGACATTCCGAGAGGTTGAACTCATGTGCAACTTATTGATGTCACCAAGGTGAAAGAGGCATAAAAATAGGTCGCATTTGACAGTGAAAGGAGAAGAATTAGTACTTCTATTTCAATGTAATTCTTTAATGGTGAATTTTTTCGCACTTTATTTAATCAGTTTTTTTTATTCTTTATCAAAACTCGATTAGAGTAATCGATCGAAGAATACCTAGGTCAACTTGAATGACGTGGGCTAAATTGCAGCCAGTCCACGATTTTGTTTCCTGGCTAACTATACATATGTTCTTGGAATGTTATCAGTCCACTTTTTATGAAACAGATCTTCACCATTGAGAAACGCTTTGACTTCGCTTTTCAGATGAAATGCTTTTTCATCCCCAGTCATTGAGCAAATTGTTTCGACTTTTGTATTGATCTCTGGAAATGCTGCCGATTGATGTTTGTAATTGGTTTCCGCACAATTCGAAATGGTGATATCGATGAAATCGGCTGCAAAATTTGTTTCATAAACTTCGGCACAACTTTCATTGTACTCTAAACCCAAGGTTGGATACAACATTTTCCCATGATTAGAAACTTTCGATAGTTTAATTTTGTCAGAATTTAGTTCAAATTCAACATTATTTTTGGCTGATGGATCGCTGAGTACTTGTCTGGGAAGTTGCAACAGAGGCTTTGGTTTTGAAAACCCTTTATGATCTCTGCGAAAGGTTGCGGGCAAAACTTGAATGGTACACTTGCACTTGTCAAGATATAGCTTAAGAGTACCATCGGATTTTGGCATTGGATACAAAATCGGAAACAAACTTGGAGCCAAAGCCAAACAAAGCTTATGTCCCATTGGAATCACATATGTAGTCGCATTTAAATCGAAAGAGAAACTTGTTCTTTCACATGCACTCAGCATTTGTGTTTCTGGTGTGCGACCATTATTGTTGTAATTCAAGTTGCAAACACCGTATGAAATCAAGGTGCTTTCACCATTTGGCCACATGTGACATAGTCTGGCTGCGATTGCGTACTTAGCCGACTTTGATGATTCCACGCAGATGTCGATTTTTGCAAATCCGCAGATGGTCAGCGGTTCACTCAAAGGTTGTGAAGTCCAACAAAGCGAAAATTTATTTGGAATGGTTTGAGATCCTGGGTCGGTTGCACTATCCCAGGAAATCCAATCACCGCAAAACAATCCTTGAAACAAATGCGATTTCGGAAGCTCGATTTCAGCAGAAATCGATTCCTTGGAATGCTCGGTCAGTTCTTGGTCAGGACAGAGAAAAAATGTTTTCAAACAATTTTTTTGCGCTGATTCATTGCTTTCATAGCACTGATACATTTCAGGCCATTTCGAGATACTGTACCACGCACCTTCGCATACATGTGTTTCTCGGTAAGGTTGAAACGAATTTCGAACGTAAACTTGTAAAGATGGCCAACGGCTAACTTCTTGACATGCGATTTCCTTGCCTTTTAAATGACAATCCCACCAATTTAAGCAAAGCGTTAGATAATCAATGGTAGGTCCAGCGTTAGCAACGTCAGGCCAATCGTGTTCCCACGGGCCAATGACAGCTTTAGATTGCGAATTTAACTTTGCAGCCATTCTGAATGCCGCATTCTTGTAGCTATCAGCCAATCCACCGATGACTAAGACTGGACATTGCACGTTTGCATAGTTCTCTCGAATTGATCCATGTTTCCAATACTCATCATAATATTGATGTTCGAGCCACGTCTTCGCCCAGCACGAAGTCGATCTATCCAGGCGATCTTTCCAGCGTTTTTTGAAATCTTCCACGGATGCGCAATATTGCAGGGTTGGCGGCCTAGCATTCCAGAGAAGCATTTGCGAAGACCAGTTCAGCATACCACTTCCAACGACACAATTGCCAACAAAGTGGCAATCATCCGTAAAGCGATTATCCGTCGAATACAGCGATACAACAGTCTTCAAGGCTTTCGGTTTCATGTAAGCCACTTGCAATCCGTTAAAGCCTCCCCAGCTTTTTCCGTACATTCCTACTCGACCGTTGCTCCATTTCGAGTTGCCCAACCATTCAATGACTTCTATGCAATCTTTTTGTTCCTGCACTTCGTATTCGTCGAAATAGTAGCCAGTCGAATCGCCGCTACCTCGTTGATCGGGTCGAGCGCAAACGTAGCCGTGAGAGCAAAACCAACTGTGCCGAGAATGGTCCCTGGACGCTGTCCAATCAGATTTGCGATACGGCAAGTATTCCAAGACTGCCGGGAACTTTTCTCGTCCGTCATACAACAATTCGTCGCCGCATTTGTTCTGTTCGCATTTGTCGGCAGATTTCCACGGAAGCCAAAGTTTCATAGCTATTTCCGTGCCGTCTCCTAGCACGTGAACATAATGCGGAATTACAGTGACAGGGTAACTACCGAAACCCATATTTTCCCAAGAGGCGTTCATAGCTGCAGGTCTAAATGTAAAAATATCTAATTTTTAGTTACATAAAGTTCGACAATCTACAAAGCAAAATAAAATCGGTTTGGGAAGACAAAAATCTACTTCGATGTTTTCAAACGTTGGAATTTTGTTTGATTTTCGACTTTACATCGATGTAAACAAACACACAAAAATCCCTTGCGTTGGTTCAAATTTCAGCAAACAAAGTTAAATCTGAAGCAAGTAAACGGTTTTGCAATAAGTTTAGCTAGCCACAAACCTTGCTCAAAAGTTACACTTGGCGCGTGTCTGCAGACATCAGCGAAAAACTAGGCGAAAATTAATTCACTTTACAACTGCTAAAATTTTGTACGCGGCGGTCATTTTGAAAACTGTCGTCATACTGACGGGTCGATTGAATTTATTTGTCTTATTATATTGACAAATTGTTTCAAGAGCATCAGCAAATCAAATTTGTAAATCGCACTGTCCATAATTTATTGGACAAAGCAACATATTTTGTTAATTTACATAAATACATAACAGACTAGTTTTTACACCATAAAATAACAAGACAACAATCATAAACGAGTTTGAATTTTCTAATATAGCGGCTTCTCATCCTTCGATGGCCTGTCAAATGGTAATGTGGTTTTTGGAATGGCGCCGCCCAATTTGAGTTTCATCATTTTCTCATTTTTGCGAAGAACGCCGTCGAATTCGGTCAGATTTACGATCGGTTTTTGCGTTTCGGTTTTCGAATTCTCTTCATTCATTACGATCGAGCAAGTATCTAGAATTTTCATCAAATCGTCGCATTTTTTCAGCATCATCGTACATTGTTTCAAATGTTTCTGACGAAAGTGCAACGCCAGCGAAACGATTTCGTCTTCGTTTTTGTCCTAAAAGAACACCGAAATTAAAATGAAAAATGTAGCAAGCGAAATTCACAATTATTTTACCAATTTTAGCAATTGGTCGAAGTAAAAAATTTTCGCAAGAATGCTGTCAACATTTTTCTTTACAATTTTCAATTGTTCCATTAAAAGAAGACAAATGTCAACTAATTTAGCTAAAAATCGCGAGAAACGTACAAGCTGACGATTAAATTGTTGCTCTTTTTTTTGCTTACTTGTTTTATAGATATGTAATTTGAATGCTTCATTTTGACTTTCGAATTGACAACGTGCTTTGATTTCTTGACCAGCTAATTTGTTGTTTTGACGGTATTTGTCGATGAATAGTTTAGCGACGTGTGCGTACATTGTTTCCAAATGATCAATTAAAAAATATGCGTCGGTGGCTGATAAGGTTAATGAAGATTTATTCGCTTCGTAAAATTCGTCGTCTACGTCGTTTTGAGTTTCGTTTTCTCGTCGAAATTGACCGAATTTATACGTCGGCGGTGTGCGCAATTCGAAATTCATCGGCGGCCAGCAGACGGAAAGCTCGAAATTAGCATCCCAATTTTTCTTAAAACAAACACGTTTTAAACTACAAATCAAACTTCATTAGCTGGAAAACATACAATTTCTTCTTCTGCTGCAGTTTTATCTTTTTCTTCTCGACGAACTTTATCGAGAGCGTGATCGCAAGAAATTCCTTGATAAAACATTTTTTCGCTGTATTTCAGATAAGTAGAGAAATCAGCCGACAGAAATCAAATATTTTGTTTAAAGCGACTTGCTCTTTGTTTTGACGCTATTTGTTGATTTAAAATCAAATATCGTGCGTTAGCTGCTTGTTTAACAAGCAACTAGCAGAATCAGCCATGCAATAAACAGTTTAATGCAAGTTTGCGTAATGCTTTAAGTGCGGTCCCCAGTTAGACGATCATGAAAAACATCATGCAAAAAAATTCCATGATATTTATGATAATAAAACGTTATCAATAACGTCTCTAGCTTGCACGATTTTTATTTTTATCTCCAGCATGATCGAATGGTCTTTTTGTATCTCATTAGAATAGTAAATAATAATCGACGATTTTTCTTCGTTTCGAATGTTTTTACGCTTTTGTTTGTTACCTTGGGCGACGTCGGTCAGAATATAAGACAATTTTTTTCCTCTTCAGTCGCTTAGCAACTTTCGCCAGGTTTTGCGAAATTGGGATTCGAATCGAAGCACGAGGCGGAGAGGGAGAAGGAGAAAAATTCAACGACCTTTTATCTTTGTTGTCCACCATCATGTGATGAAGCAAAAATAAAAGTGTGTGGCGAAAATTTGATTTTGTTTCATTGTTTCTAAAAGTTGCTCGTTTCGCTTAGGCTTACTGTGAGGCTTTTTGTTTCGTGCAACCTGTATAGATGTACGAGAGCCGTTGAATGAAGTGCCCGCGGTGCCAACGCCTTTTGATAAATAATAATTGTCAATCGTGCCAATTTCTGAAAGATGATAAACCATGCGTCAGGTTACCACCAGTGCCTTCTGTAAGTACAGTAAGACAATTGGCTAGTGCCTTAAATAAGTAAGTCAACTGGTTTGTTCCGTTTATAGACAGAATCAGACCATAATCTAATTATAATAGGTAAAGAACTAAAAATACCCAGTTTCGATAAAGAATAATTCAAAATCAACTTCCAAAAGACTTTTAGGTGTATTCTCGTGCCAACTTTATACCAGGGTGGTAACAGGCGACGATAGTTTTCTAGTTATTTACATTTGAATGCCCTTTAATAAAACGTCCCTTATCGGAGTGATATTCTATGCTAACAATACCTCAGCACGAAATGTCTGACTTCGTCGCTTGAAAAAACTAAAAATCGGTATTGAAAAATAACCGACTGTTGTCGATTTGTAGAACAATCAAAGTGGTTTCGGCGGCGGTTTAATGGTGAAATTTTTCAATAATTTTCGGCGTCGTCCGAAGGCGCAGAAGACATCGAGGCCTGGCTCGGCTAATTCGGACGACGACGAGAATTATGATTTGGAAATGGTTCCAGTCAGAAAAACGCAATCTGTGGCCAATTTATTGCCTTCGATTTCAAATGTGCAAGTAAAGGTGCATTTTTGATTGTCCGGTCAAATAGTTGTTGCTCAAGCATTGAAAATCGTCGAGTCTTAGGGGCGGAAGATGAACAGTTGCACAGCATGTCGGCGAAGTCTGTTTTCCAAGCAATTATTGTGCTCGACACGCTCTTTAGCGAGCGAAATGTCATCAGAAGCTGCGAGCGTCCTGATACCGCGACCTCAAAACAAATTTGTCGCCTAGCTGCTGATTTATGCGCGCTCGAAATGAATTCGCCTTGCTAATGTGGGTAATTTGAATTTAGTCTGCAATCGTCGTTGGCGTCGCTTTCGTTGGACAACCTTTGCCTTGCCCTAATCCCGTAAAAACAAGAAATACGAAACCTCACTTCGGTAGTTTCGTTCATCAAACGATCAGACAAGATTTTCACGTTTGGAATTCTTCACAGCTAAAGTTCGCGCAAGCACATTTTTTGAAACGATAATGCAAGATTTGTTGTTATCTCTTGCAGGGATGCAGTCGCCGCGGCTAAATCAAGCAACGAATACACGGACGTGGCTGTTTATTACACTGTTGCATTTAACTCGTTCGACGATTTGAATATTGCGTTTCAAGTCTGTTTCTAGTTATGACACGCAAACTCAATATTCGTGACCATTAATGGTTCTTTTTGTGTTTTAGCTAAACGAAGATGAAGCTCTGAGTCGTGGCAAGAATTCGAGCGCCCTCGATTTGAGTTTAGTCAACTTGGCTTATGAAATATTAATGGAATTGGTAAAGAAACAATTTAAATTCAACACTGCCACTTTTAATGCTGTTTCTTGCAGCCAACTGATTTGCAAAAGTCAACACTAAAATCAGTCATTAGTTGTCTTTTGAGTGACCAAAGGTTCGACAACAGACTAAACAACTTACTATGCATTTGCACGTTTCAATTTTTTGCTTTCATACAGAAATGCCGACGCCGTAATGATACGATCGGTGGGCAAGGATAACATCAGGGCGTACATGATTTTATTGCAAAATCCTCAATTTCGCAAACCTTCGACTTACGTCGTATTTGCTCATTTACTACGGCAAGTTGCAACTTTATGCGAATCTGATCAGAATGTTCTGGCCGAATGGCTAAGCGAGTAAGTCACGGCGATGCATCGCTGATGCAGCAGCAAAACAAACGCTGAGACTAATTGTTGCATTAGCCATCGCATTTGCTGCGCTTGTACGGCAGTTGCAGCGAAGATATTTCTTTCAGACTAACTAAAGAGACCATCAGCTACTGTATCAATGGCATACAACAGTTTGTCAGCATTCGGATGTACCCACCTCGACCTCAAGATTTGCCTCCGATAACGAAATGTACCTGGTGGATACCTTGCGCTGTTAGAACATTGGCGATTTTTAGTAGGAAATCAAGTTGAAAAATTTTCTGAATAGTATAAAAATAATTTCTAATTTGTTTTTTATACGTGACAAACAACGCTCGGCAAATTATTCCCTTCACCGAATTTTACAATAGCACCATCGACCATTGGGACCTGATGACAGAGTACCACGTATGGGAATCGCCCATCACTAGCAACCAGTGAGTCAAATAAATCGTACAAATTGAGTCAGAATAATTTGTTTCTCTTTTTTGCCAGGTTCTCGTTTTGCCAGTACCCGTTTATATTGAGTATCAACGCCAAAAAGGTCATTTTGGAAGGACACGCCGAGGAGCAAATGATTGCAGTGGCTCGCGACAGCCTCATTGCCAATATCGCCAATCACAGACAACCAGAATTGGACAGTCTATTTTTGAATATTACAGTACGCCGACAACATTTATTGCAAGACTCTTTGAACGAAGTACAGAACGCATTTTTGACCAATATGTTCATTTCCTGACAGTTTTTGTGTTCAGATAGCTAGCAAGCAGGGTAATCTGAGGAAGAAGCTTCGGGTGAGTTTCGCCGATGAACCGGGATTGGACATGGGCGGGCTAACCAAAGAATGGTTCCAATTGCTCGTTCGGCAAATTTTCAATCAAGATTTCGGTATGCACGAAAATGATTCTGTGTCAAAATTTGTCCCATCAGAAAATCAAAGTTTCAGGCATGTTCGTGTACCACCACAAGTCGGAAGTGTTCTGGTTCAGTACCAATTGCGATCAAGACAGGCTCCGAGAATATCATCTAGTGGGCGTGGTAACTTGTCTAAATGTTATCAAATCGGGTCACATAAATGAAACATAAATTATTTTAGCTAATGGGATTAGCTGTCTACAACGGCGTTATCTTGGATATCAGATTTCCTCATTGTTGTTTCCAAAAACTGCTCTCACCACCAGTTGTACCTCGTGTTTTGGACATCCACAGCATCGCATTAGGCATCGCGCCGCTGACTTTATCCGATTTGCTCGAAGTTGTTCCAGTAAAAAATATGTTTCAAATTTTTTCTCATTTCTTATCGAAAATTATCCCATTTGACCAACTGTAGGATACTGTGAGAGGCTTGAACGAGTTACTTGAATACACGGGTAATGTGGAAGAAGATTTCGGTTTGAATTTTCAAGTACAAAAACTACTGAAAAAATGTGTTTTCAAAAAGTGACCATTTTGAATCATTTTTTAGATCAGTTTGGATGAATGTGGTGTCGTTAAAACGGAAGATTTAAAGGAAAACGGATCAAAAATTTCCGTTACCAATGAAAACAGAGAAGGTTATTGAAATTAAAGTCTTTTCACAACTGCGATGGAATAAATGTACAGTAAAGTTGAGATTTACAATCCGAATTCAGATATTGATTTTCGAGAATGCGGTTGGTTTCAGGTAAGCAGCAGACTGTTTCATCCTACATACTTACAAGTCAATATCTGAATGCGGATTGGATTGTAACTTTTAACTCGAGGAGTACTGTAATTTTATTTCAGCTGTAGTTGTGAAAGCACTAGTGTTTTATTAAATCAGCTGTTTTGATAATCCCTCGTGAAATGTTGCAGAATACGTTGCACTGTACATGGATTGGTTTTTGAACAAGTCAATTTTTCAACAGTTCAAAGCGTTTTACTTGGGGTTTCACTCGGTTTGTGCATCGAACGTTCTTGTTGTAAGCCGTTTATTTGTTTTTTAATTAACTTGTCGAGTAATTTTCTTTATTTGCACTTCAGTTGCTAAGACCGGCCGAGATCGAACTACTGGCTTGCGGAAGTCCGAGCTTCGACATGACTGAATTGAAAAAAGTTACCACATACGATGGATTCAAAGCCGACGATCGAACCATTCGGTAAGCATTTTCGGTCATAGCTTTTGCATTTTGTAACCGTGTCACCTTTCAAGATACTTTTGGGAATTGGTGCTTAAACTTCCGGTCAGACATCAAAAACGTTTACTACTATTCACAACGGGCACAGATCGAATTCCTGCTGGAGGTATGAGGGAGATGAGTTTCAAAATATCAAAAATGACGAGCAGCAATCCAAAAATCAAAACTGTCGACATGTAAGACTTCATTATCTAGTCACATTTGGTGTCAGGTTTTGCTCAATGAAGGGTACTTTATTAAGGCTACCTATGGCCCACACTTGTTTCAACCAGCTAGTTCTGCCTGATTATCAAGATCGCCAATGTATGAGACACAAGTTGGCAATAGCGTTGGCACATGGCGAAGGATTCGGAGTAGAATAAAAGCAATGAAAACTTTTGCATTTGTTATAAGTTATGAGTGCTTATTTATCAATGTTCAAATGAATAGCCTTTGTATTTTGAATTTATGTTGTACTTGAATTGTGAGCATGTAAAAGTCAAACCGCTTTATAAAGTACAGTTCATTTCAAGAAATATCGACGAAATTGATTTCAATAATTAAAAAAATACAAACTTTATAAACTGTTAGGCACGTAATATCTGACAGAATTTTTTCGGAATTCCGCTCGCTTGCAATTCTTCGTCGGTGTAAGACAGCAACGATGTCGATCTTTCTCGACTTGCTACAGCATCCCAGCAAATATTTTGAAGAAGTCGAGGATTGATAGCCACGTGTACTTGAAACATTCCCTCCCTGGACATCACGTGCATTTGTTCCTCGCTTGTGACGCAAGGAGGAAATTTCAAATGCGAATCTGGAATTGCGAACGACAGCAAAGACCATGTTAAAGTCGGTAAATGCAATCGCCAAACCGGATTCATGTTCGCTGATTTCTCGTTATATCGCTGATTGGGGTAGAAAATAAAATATGCCATCTCATTGCCAACTTTGTCCAGGATAATCAGGTTGCCATCGGTATCCTGGTGCTTCCAGCCGTCAGGAATTGTAGTTTGCAATGTTGACATCCGATTAAGCTGCAAGTCGAAGCAGTGGCAAGCAATTTTTCTGTTTGTAAAATCCTGAAATAATGCAAATTAATTATGCATTTGTCGTAATATTGTTGTAATGTAAAATTTACTGGATGACAAAAGAAGAATAATTTATGATCATAATAAAACTTCGGAGTCAATGTATCCACTTTGAAATCGGATACTTGCTCAGCCAAAAGTAGTTTCCATTGCTTGGTGCAGAAATTCAAAGAGTACAATTTGACATCAGCATTTCTGTTTAGAACGACAAATAACGATCGGCCGTTGCCAAAAATCAAAGTTGGACTGTAGAATTGGCAGTCGTCAGGATATGCTGAAAAGGTTGCGAAAGTGCTCGTTTTCAAATCGTAGGATGCTATCTCGGAATCAAATCCGAGCAATAAGGTGTTTGGTGCGAAGTAAACCATTTGAAGCCGACCGAATTCTGGTTCCTCCACTTTCTCGTTGATAAAGTCGCTGGAAACGTCCAAAGAATTCCAACTAAGGAATCCTGTTGAAAAGTTGTATTTCCACAGGAAATACCTCCCTTCGTTATTCGGACAAAAATCGATTCCAAAAACGAGCATGAATTCGTCCAAGCAAATTATGTTGGCATTGACTCGAGGATATTCCGTAAATTCATCATCCGATAAATTTGTTCGCAAATTTTTTATCCTTTTCCAAACGTTGTTCAAGCCTTGTTTGAAATTTGTAACGAATTTAAAACTTTTTGACATTTTTTTCGTTTGGAAATCCAAGAATTTTTATGTGAAACGACTGTCAGGCTGCAAGCAACTTTATTTATTTTCTCGTTGTCTAGCAACACAGGACAACTTATACATAGAACAAACATTTACATTATTGAGGAAATCAATTTCAGATAATATGTTCGAAAGTATGATATGAAGAGGATCAAAATACACAAAGTTATAGCATGGCGTATTCAATAGCCAGCCAAAGTAGATTACAGACTGATTAAAACCATTCCCACACTCTATCCAAATTATAATGGGCAAGCTGGCTTGTAGCATGCAATGCACAAAACGGGACATGGTTGGCAACATTCCAAGCTAATTCTTGGATCAGCTAGAAAATCTAGCGAGCAATGGTTGGTAAATGCAAGTACAAGAATAAGCATCATGTTCAAACAAAATAACACGCTTTTATGGCGGTTGCGAGCGTATTCCAAATATGTGGACCGAAATCTTGTTTTGCCGCTTCATTTTGCGTCGGCATTTGCTCGTATACCAACACAAAACGAATGTTATGTGACGATGCACCTTCCGCGCGCTCGCCGTTAAATTGATTTGTCATATTGTGCGCATTTTCGGGCGATATTTTGAAAATCATCTATAATTAGCATTTAAATTTTAATTGTTATTAATATTACAAAAATGCTTATTACGTTCAAAACGATAACGCAAGAAATGTTCAAACTCGAAGCCGATCCAGCGGATACGGTAGGTTCATTTAAAACCTAATTTCGCGTTGGCGAAACCATTTTTCGATGCCGCTTTTAAGTTTGTTTCACGTACAGGTTTTAATGTTGAAACAAAAAATCGAATCGGAAAAAACGTGGACAATAGATTCTCAGAAATTAATTTATGCGGGTAAAATCTTGTCGGACGAACAAACCGTCGGCGATTTAAAAATCGATGAAAAGAAATTCGTTGTCGTAATGGTGTCGGCGGTAAGATAGACGTTTTCTTTGTTTATTTTATTGAACAACGTGTCGAAATTTGTTTCACGATTTATAATTATAGCCAAAACCCAGTACTGCACCAACAGCTACGCACGCCCCAACAGCCACAGCAGGCGGATCTAGTCCTGCAGTGGTAACAGCTGCGCCTGCACAACCAGCACCAGCAGCGCCAGCAGCCACTGTCCAAACGTAAAAAATAACTTGCCAACGAACTATAGTCCAACAAACTATAGGTGCCTACAGTCACCCATTGGCTATAATCTCCCATAAACTGTGGTCTATTATGATCTATGGTCGCATACTAACTATCCTCAGACGATCTATAGACGCTGAACTGAATCTGAACGATAGTCTCTTATAAACTATAGTTGTATGTTTAGGAACTTGGCCGCCGCCGAATCGACGTTGTTGCGGGGTCCCGAGTATGAGTCGATGGTGCAAGAGATAATGTCGATGGGCTACGAACGCGATCGAGTCATAGCCGCTTTACGAGCCTCGTTCAACAATCCCGATCGAGCCGTCGAATATTTGCTGACCGGCATACCCGGCACGGCCGCCCAGCCGACCGGCGGACAGCAACCTATCGTCACGATGCCGACGGACGCCCCGATTGTTGGAGACCAGCAGCTCGTCGACGAAATGGCCCGTCACGAAGAAGGCGAGGGAGAAGACCACGAAGGTAACCAACCGATTATTTGTTTCTGTAGCTCTAAAGTATATTCAGTTTAGCAACTATAGTTAACTAAATAAGAACAGCATTATAGTTCACAACATAGCCAACGAGCACTATTGTTCGCAATACTAGGAAATATGTTGATGAAGCGATTGGCTAGTGCACGAATTTTGTTTTTCTAAACTATTTAGATCCTTTCGAATATTTGCGTTCTCATCCGATGTTTGCTCAAATGAGACGCTTAGTCCAGCAGAATCCAGCCGTATTGCCGCAGTTGATGCAACAAATCGGCCAAACCAACCCGGACTTGTTACAAGTATTTTATTGCATCGACATTTTGCTCGAAAATCCGTTAAGTCTTATCACTTTTTGTCTGTATTATAGTTAATAACCAACAATCAAGAAAGGTTTGTCGAAATGCTTAACGAACCGGTCGGTCAAGGCGGTGAGCAAGAGGGCGTCGGACCCGAAGCCGAGGGCGCGGCGCCTCCGCCGGGTACGGCGATGATCCAAGTTACCCACCAGGAACGCGAAGCCATTGATCGGGTGAGATTTCTTGCTTTTGTATTGAACATAGTTGCTTTATATTGTGAACTATAGTTCTATTAGATAGTGAACTATATTGCTCATGGTAAACTATATACGCTGTCAATCAACCGTTGTATTTCATGATTTTGCAACGATCGCCAACATTGGCTTTTCGCTTTTTTTAGCTCAAACAGTTGGGTTTCCCCGAAGCGCTGGTGATTCAAGCGTATTTCGCTTGCGACAAAAACGAAAATTTGGCGGCCAATTTTCTGTTGCAACAAATGGAGGAAGATGATCAACAACCTTAGTGATTTTTTTTTCGTTTTTTATTATTAGTTGTTTGAAAACGTGTTTTTTTTGTTGTTTTTTTCTCTTCGTCGTTCATTTTTTCCGCGCTTCGTCGTCCCAAGTCGGGTTTTTTTTGTTTTTCGACGCGCGTAACTGGGTCGGAAAACGAATTTACAGTTTTCTTTTTTCATTTAAAAAATATTATTTTAATTTAAAATTTTTTTCGTAACAGATTTTTTGCCCGTTTTCGCATTCATTTTCTATTTCGTAAATCACAACAACAAAAATCATGAGATTTTTATTGTAGTTTCAAATTTTAACAAAATACGACGGAATCGAGGCAATTTATTTAACAATTGTTGTTATTTAATCCATAATAATGTTTAATAAAAGAAGACAATAAATGGATAAAATATAAAAAAGGTTACAAATAACGAAAAACTACTAAAAACGAAACAATTTATGAATAAAAGTGCGTCAAAAACAGAAACATGACGTTAGTTACAAAAATGTACAAGAAACGTTTCCTGCTTGGTTCGAAAAAAGCTCCCTAATTTTACGAAACGTTCGGAAAGTGTAAACACGATTAAAAAAACACTGTTAAAGCGAGTTTAGTTGCAAAAAAGGAAAACAAATTAATAAAAAATGGTTCCGCTGAAGACGTAATGCACCACAAAACTGCATGCGTAAAAAAGGAAAACGTTTTTTAGTTTCATAATTGCAAACCTGATAAGATCGTCGAAGGTTGAATAAAATAATGCATAAATACTTTACATAATTTCTAACAAAAGAAACAACAACAAAATGGTTTAAATAACGCCGAATTGGGAACGAACGCGTTTCAATGAATAAAAAAACTAAATATTGCCGTCGGTCGATATGTTTTTATGTTAGCCGACGAACGAATCGGGACGATTTTAGGCTCGGCAATGTTACCTCCACGAATCCCACGAGGCAGTTCTCCATTTGAGGCACCTGTTCCCCATTTAAGGCAACTATAGTTCCCCCATTTGAAGCAATTACAATTCCCCATTTGAGATACTATAGTTCCCCATTTGAGACAACTATTGTCCCGTGATGAGATAACTATACTTAGCCCGTTTGATACAAGAATAGATGAAGAAACAATTTAACACCCAGTAAGTATTTTTAAAACAAATTTCGCCACTGACTACATTACGTCGACGAACACTTCGTGAGGATTGGCCATCGCCATACGAAAACTTTGACGACTGCCGGCGATCTCTCGAGGCACCTCCTCCAGAGGTCGAGCCGACGACGGTTGAGCTCCTTGAAGCGACGCCGTCGCCGCAGCGGCGGCTGATGCGGATCTGGCTGACATCGGCGGCGCTGCGTTCGGATCCCAGTTCGGCGTAGGTCTAGAAACAATAAAACAAATTTTCGATCGTCAACAACAACGAAACGAGCAAAAAAACACATTCGCCTGAACAAACCTTACTTGACATCTTTGACCAACGGTGACGGCTGAAGTTTTTTAGCCTTGCGTCCATCGGACCCGCTACTGCCACCCGAGCCACCGCTGGTCGACGAATTGACCTCCGACCTCGCCGTCGGCGCGACGGCGTTAATGACGCCAACGGGCAATTGAGGAACGGCGAAATTATGCAGACTAGGATGCGAGCCGGCCGATTGCGCAGCGGAACTTTCGTTGAGATTCACGTACTGAAACGGCATCGGCGCATAGCCGCTGGCCATCGACGCCGTCGGTGCGTACGGCGGCGCCGGGTACGACGGCAGAACGGAGCCGGCGGACGGCCAAGGCGACGGCGTCATAGGCGGCGGCGGTAGAAGCGGGCTGACGGTGTCGTGGTCCGATTGCTCTTCGTGGGCGGCGTCCAACCTCATTGCGCCGAAATCTAAACAAAAAACTAATCGCTGCACACTGTGTCCAGCGTCTATAGTTGTTTTGTCCGTCCTTTATTCAAGGACTATAATTGTCAAACAATAGTTGGCCAGTGACTACAGTTGTCCACCATTGAGTAACAACTATAACGAGAACTATAGTCGCACGCTTACTTCCGCAAAAATCGCCGAAAACGTAATAGCATTGATCGGAAAACGTAATTTTATTGACCGTGTGTTTGATATGACCCTCTCTCAACAGGCGATGGGCGTATTTACGCGCTTCTTTACGATCGACGAAGCCTTGAACGCATTTGAACAACCAATCGACGAGATCCGAACCTGAGAAACAAAAAATTGTGCAGAAATTACTACCTATCGGGCAAAAATTAGTAACGTTCTTGGTGCCGGAATAGTGCTTAGAACTTACCCAAAAATGCATTGGGTATGTTGATTTTAAGCCAGATTCGATTTTTCACTTCCAAGCCGGAATCCGGGCGAGCCATAGCTCTGACTATAGTCAAGATATCGTGAACGTTCAAGTCGAGTTTCATATCTTGAAAGTACTCTAGAAAATAAAAATTCAATGAATAAATTTGTTTCGAAATGTCGCTAAAAGGCAGGCGCATCCACTCACTATCCGACTCGGGCAACGAGCTAGTGAACGAGCCGCTGTTGTTCGACACGTTTGTGCTGACCGACGGCGGTCGAGTGAAGTCGTTCGGAATTTCTCCCCGCATTTGCAAAGCGTTCGTATGAGCCACCCAAGCGCCAGGGTCGATCGGGCGAATGGGTTCAGTGCGCGGCAGAGTGAAATAATTTTTCGGATTCGGTTCCCAACTTTTGGCGACGATCAATTTAATGGGTCTGAAAAACAAATTAATCTTACTCGTCAGTTACGATTCAGAGCGTTTGAAGTCAAAAATTCTCAATAGCCAGTGACCTATCGGCGCTCGGTACTTACTGTTTGTTATGGCAGTGAGCCATTTCACGTAAAACTCGCACGGCGTCGTCGTTGGTCATATTGTCGAACGACGTATCGTTGACTTGCAAAATCATATCGCCTGGTTCGATTCGACCGTCCAGAGCGACTGCGCCACTGAAATGCACGGACGTAAAGCAAATTAAACAAAATTCGCGCTGTCTACGCGCCGTTTACCCTTTCATTATCGAACCAACGTAAATGCCGCCGTCGCCGCCCAGCTGATTACTGTGGCCGACGATGCTGATGCCGAGAAAATTGTTTGCTTCCATGTTCAAAGTTACTGTAATGACATTCAACGACATGCTCGATTCGGTTATGCTGCTGACGGAGGAGGCCTGAGAATAGAAACACGATTGAAAAAACAAAACTATCATCGTCTAACGGCGATAGCCTACCCTGCTCATTTGCCGAGGCATGCGTTTTTGTTTTTTGCGACGATTTTTCAAATGTTGACGACTCACGCTGGTAATATCGGTTGAGGTAGAAACTCTGCGAAAAGTAAGGATATTAAAAACAAATTTTCGGCACTGGCCAACGAGTCTACCTGCTAGCTTGATCGTCGTCCGAATCCACAAAGCTCGTCGTGTCTAAATCGCTCGTAACTGTAGAGCTACCTTCGAAAGGCACCGAGCGATTGCGACGATGCATTCGAGCTGGAAAGCAGAAAAACATGAAAATCAAATTTCTAGTCGTCTAAATGCACATTTCGAGCAAAAATCTTAACCTCGGTCGTAATATTGCGGTTGATAAGATCTTCGGTCCAATTTGCTGCCGTGACGAGGAACTATAATTAAAAAACAAATTTCGAAACTCGAAAAACAAAGAAAAAACAAGAATTACTACATTTAGGTAAGCCTGAGATCGTCGATTCAGTTTCGGAAGTGCAAGCGGATTGGTCGAATTGTTCAACGGCGTCGGCGTTGTTGCGATGTCCGT
Organism: Prionchulus punctatus; assembly: GCA_034698125.1. Lineage (NCBI taxonomy): Eukaryota > Metazoa > Nematoda > Enoplea > Mononchida > Mononchidae > Prionchulus > Prionchulus punctatus. The sequence continues at coordinate 7,701 of JAQGBA010000201.1, read as the reverse complement.
GAAAACTCGGCGGTCGACTGTCGCCGATGCCCGGCCCTCGGACGGCGCCCGGTTGATGCCTGGGCGAGTGTCGCTGATCGATAGGCGGCGCATTTTGATTGGGCACATTGGGGTCGGAATGAACGCTCCCGTCGGCGGTAACCAACTAGAAAAATACAATCGTATGGCTAGTGAAACAACCAGAAAAACGTCGCTATTTAATTAGCTATCTACCCATGCTTCCACTCGCCCGGTAAACAGTGGAAGTCGACTACGGTCATCGGTAATTTCCTCTTTAACGAAACTAAAATACGCCAAGTTTTAATAGTTTCAATTTTATCCAGGAAATTTGTTTTATATTACCCGAAGTCGGCGTCTTCGGATTTAAAGAAAAATTTATAACTTCTTGGCAAATTTAACGCTCCTTTAAAGTCGGCCAATGTAACCTGGTCGCTGGCGACGAATAATTTCGTTCGATAAGGTGTTTCTTCGTCGTCGATATGATAAATAACGACGGTTGACATTTTTGCCCGGAACCTTAACGGGCGACGATGAATAAAGGCAAAACACGAGCCAAAATCCAATTTTCTCACGAATCAAAGCAATTTACACATATTATTCATGTTTCTTTGTTGTAAGGAAAATAAATTGTGCTTGATTATCAGAAAATTAGCTTATTAAAAAGATGTTTCAAGTAAAAAAAAAAACAATTTCCGTTTTTGCTTGCCAAATTAGGAACGAGAGTAAAACAAGCAAAATATCGTTTAAAAGGCGAGACGCGACGACACAACGGCGCGCTAGCCTTCTAATTCTCAAGACTGACTAGTGTAAAGTGTTGAATTTTGAAAGGAAGTGACGTTTGCTTGACGGCAACGTAAAGTGGGTTTTCCATTTTAATGAATAGAAATTTTGCTGTGCACGGGTTGAATGTCCGCTGAACACGTGAAACTACGAACAGCGGAGCAAGTGGGCCGTTAAGTCACCCGAAACACGCCACGGGCGCAAAAAAGCGACGGAACACCCATAGTTGCGAATTTTTGCTCGAAAGTTTATTTTTCGAGCAACTTTCCGAATGGAAATCGCGAAGTCGATGTTGGAGAAAATGTCGTTAAAACGAGCCGAGTGTAAAGTGTCCCCGGTGCAGACCGAATCCAACGTCGATTACGCAATGACCGTCGGCGCCGTCCGACGGGCGAACGTCGACCGACTACGGGAAGTGTTCGTCAAATATGCGACGCACGAGGAAAACGGCGAACCGTACATGAGCTCGGAGGATTTCGTCAGAAATTATCTCGGAATGTTTCCCGAGCCTAATTTCAATAAAGAATCTGTAAAGCTAATCGCCAGCGCAGCCGACACAACCAAAGACGGTTACATATCATTCGACGAATTTCAGGTGCGAAAAAACAAATTTCTTGTACGGGCAAAACGTATTCTTTCTGATCATACAAATGACTTTCAAGCTTGTAACCACTTTTGAGCGTTTGACACTATCTGGCCATTTTCAACGGTTTTCGTGCTTTTAACCACTATTTTGAACTTTCAGACAACTTTTGAGCGCTGGCCAAGCATTTTTTGCCATTTTTAATCACTTTGTTAATTTCAGGCGTTCGAAACGATTTTATGCAGTCCCGACGCCCTCTACCTGACCGCTTTCGAAATGTTCGATACGAACGCATCGGAGTCGATATCCTTCGACGAATTCGAACGAATCATTCGACTTACTCAGCCGGTGATCGAGGCCGATTTCAATTTCGATTCGGAATTCATAAAACTATATTTCGGCAACGAGAAGAAACGTTCGATAGGCTATTTAGATTTTTGCCAACTGTTGCACGATTTCTACGAAGAACAAGGCGTGCAAGCGTTCAAGCGTTTCGACCGACAGAAAATAGGTTTGATTTCTTCGGTCGATTTTCGAAAGATAATGACGTCCGTCAAAAATCATATGCTGACGGATTTCGTTAGAAATAATCTGATTTCCGTCGCCGGCGGCACTGGCTCACATTTAGTTAGCTTCCCGTATTACGTGGCTTTCAATAGTTTATTGGCGAAATTGGAATTGTTCAAGCGAATTTATATGACGATGGCGAAAGGAAATTTGAATACAGAGGTATTTAGCTAGTGTCACCCTCGCACGATAGTTGAATGCTAAAATTTGCAATTGAACTGTAAATGTCTATTGTCTAGTTTGAAAATTTGTTTTTCAGATAACTAAAGAGGAATTTTTACAAGCAGCTCAACCGTATGCTCAAGTAACGCCTTTGGAGGTGCACATCCTGTTCCAGTTGGCCGATTTGAAACATCCTGGCAAAGGATTAATAAAATTCGACGATTTGGAATTGGTCGATCCGGAGCATTTGAAACGAGTTTCATACATTCGTCGAATCACGAACGTAAAAGCTGTGAACGACGAATCCGAAAGAGGAATCTTAATTCAATTCTTAGAAAGTGCTTACAGGTGACTATAGTTCAACTATAATTCTTCTATAACTATAGTTTGCATACGACTTAAGTCACTGTCTATGACACTTTTATTTGTTTTCAGATTTGGTTTGGGCGCTCTAGCCGGTGCTTGCGGTGCTACCGCCGTCTATCCGATAGACTTGGTGAAAACTCGTATGCAAAATCAACGAGCCGGTTCGTACATCGGCGAATTGATGTACAAAAGTAGTTGGGACTGTTTTCGAAAAGTGGTACGTCACGAGGGCGTCGTCGGACTGTATCGAGGTCTCATACCTCAATTGGTCGGCGTGGCGCCGGAGAAGGCCATCAAATTGACGATGAACGATTTCGTTCGGGACAAATTATCGTTTCAAGGAAAAATACCCCTATGGGCGGAAATTATCGCCGGAGGTTGCGGTGGAGCGTCTCAAGTAAGACGATAGTTCAGTAGGCGCTATAGTTAAGTTCAAAAAACGATTCGTGCTTCTTTCCAAGAGTTTCTCGCTTGTTTTTCCACGATTTTTTTCTTTTGGACGATGATGGACGATAGTTGGACGATATTTGACTAGTTTGTGAGACTAATGTTACTTTTCCGTACAGGTTATGTTCACAAATCCGCTGGAAATCGTCAAAATTCGTCTACAAGTTGCTGGCGAAATCCAATCCGGCCCTCGAATCAGCGTCATCACTGTATTAAAGGATTTGGGCCTGCTGGGACTGTACAAAGGCGCGAAAGCTTGCTTCCTAAGAGATGTGCCCTTTTCGGCCATCTACTTCCCGGCATACGCTCACATGAAGACGTTGACCGCCGACGAGAATGGTCACAATAGCCCGGGGTCATTGTTCGTCAGCGCTTTTATATCTGGCGTGCCGGCGGCAGGTCTAGTGACACCGGCGGATGTGATCAAAACTCGTCTACAGGTAAATCACTTTAGCCAGTGTCGTATTTTGTTTTTTATGAGCTCAAACGAGCAAAAGTGTTCACTGACTACTTTTAGGTGGCAGCTCGCAAGGGTCAAACGACGTATACAGGTTTGCTCGATTGCTATCGCAAGGTCATGGCGGAAGAAGGTTGGAAAGCCTTTTGGAAAGGCACCGGCGCCAGAGTCTGTCGCAGTAGTCCGCAATTCGGCGTGACTCTCATGGTCTACGAACTCTTGCAACGATTGTTCTACGTGGACTTCGGCGGCTCGCGACCCGCAGGTTCCGAAGTTTCCGTTCATAAGACGCTCACCGACGAAGCGTCCACGAATCCGGATCACATCGGCGGATATAGTTTGGCTCGTGCGACGTTCGCCGGCGTTGAAAACAAATTCGGATTATTCTTACCGAGATTCGATATAGCGAAATTAACCCCCAAGTAGGCGAGGGGTCGTATCATCATAGATCATAAAGAACTCTTCGATAGCGTCCCTCATTTATTTGAACGCTTCGACGTCACTCGTAGCGACTAGATTTAGGCAAATTTTTCGACCCCTTAGGCAATGATTAGGTTCAAAAAACGATTCGTGCTTCTTTCCATTGTTTCTCGCTTGTTTTTCCACGATTTTCTTCTCATTTCAATTTTGTGCCTAGTTACGTGAGAAATTGGACAAAAATTTTGTATTTTGAGCTTGTTACCTGTGTTTTTTTCGTTATCAGGATTATTTAGAGTACCTTATTTAGTTTTCCCGGTATGTTCGCGGTTCGGTTACTGATTTTTTTTATTTTCACTAGAGGTTTAACAAAAATCGACCTTTTTTTTTTTCGATTTTTTACTATTATTTTTTGTGTACCAATCTTTTGTTTTTGTTATTTTTATAGATTGTTAAAAGTTCATGTTTTTTGTTTCGATAGAAAGTGATATGATTATATACATATAAAAAAAATTTCTTTCCTGTATTCTTTCAAATAAAAACTTGCATCCAGTGTTGTTGGGCAAAAGATGAACCCTGTCCAACACTCCACATGATCATCAATGGAAACCAAGAGCACAGACAAATTTTAGGGAATAGTGAGTGATTTTGCTGGGAACATTGATTTATAGACAAATATTTTGACACAGACGGTATAAAATAAAGCAATAACATAAATTCTGCGTCCTAACATTACCGTGTTGGCTACTAGACAGTGGCTATACAAGTGTTTGCGCCGACAATGCGTGGCCTCAAGACAAAGCTAATAAAATTTGCATATTTTTGTTTTTTCTGATTTGTCATGTTTGACTGTTTTGTCTTGATGAAGCTTTTGTAAGAGCAATTTTTGCTAATTTAGTCACCTGCCAGACATTGTTTTTGAGAAATTACTACATAAAGCTTGTCTTACATTTTTACTGAATGTTAGCAATTTTTCGATTGTTGTAGCTTTTTGTAATTATGACACACATTGTATTCGCTGCACTCTTGTTTTTCATGATCGGTATGTTTCTGAATAGTAGCAAGGAAACTTGATTTGTTTTGTGAAATCGCTGTCATGCAATCAATCAATTTGTTTGTAAATCTTGCATTATTCAATGTTTCTTTTTGAAGGTGAATCAAAAGCTGACGAAATCACAACCATTTATCCGTGCGTCGATGATTATACATGGTGCAATTATTATGCCAATCATCGCGATTATTGCCTAAAAAATCCTTTTGCAAGAGTCATGTGTTGTCGATCTTGCGCATTCAAACTTGGTTTCAGCACTAAGCAGCCAGTTACAAGAGTAAATCGTGATCAGTCAGTCGATGTTGAATATATCAATGTTGTTGGTAAGCGAGCGATTTTTCAAACTTTATCTGCAGCGTTTTGCATAATCGTCTATAACGATTTGTTGCAGATTTGTCATCAGCTGCGGCTGCCGCTTGGGCTGCAATACCAACAACGAATCAGATGTATCCTGGACTGAGCAAATATCAAACGAATATTCTTTGCAATCTGCGAAGTGCAACTTATGGCTTGAAAAGATTTTGCGCTGACAAATTTGCTCGAACGATTTGCGGTGCAACCTGCTTATCTTACAACTATCCATCTTAAAAAACCATTGGACAACTTTTTGTTAATTTTTTGAATTGATTCTTTTGATCCTGTTAGCAACTTTTGTCGCTGTAATTAAATCGTTATTTACCTTGATGTCAAGAAACTTTACGATTTCGCGACAACAGCAAGAAATTGCTGGCCAACAACTTGAAAAAGCTGAAAACAATTGCAAATCGAGCACGATTTTGAAATCTCTCGAAAATATGGCACGGCTGAGTCGAAGCAAGATTACAACGCGATTTCCCCGATATCCAATGATTTTTCAGTTTTAGCGACTTGAACCAGCCGAAGTACTTCTAAAGTACGACTGTAAATGTTGGTTGAATAATCGGAATAATCGGGATCGTTGACGCAAATCCTTAAAAACAAACAACAGTTGCCGACAGCTGAATTAACTTATTTACAATTGAACGTGCAAAAACAGAAGAAATTTAATTTTAAAATACATTTGCGTCAATTTTACAAAATAAAACCCCGGTGCGCGTGGTGGCACCTGAACGCACAATAAACTGAATTATGCAAATTTTCGACCCTATATTAATACGGTGAAGTCCGTTTTTGGTCAGTCTTTTTGTATTAAACAATCAAGAACAGTGACCTACCTGCACATCAAAGATGTTCTTTGTTTGGCGATTGCTATTTCTAGCGTCCGTTGGTAAGGGTAAAATGGAATGTCGCTCCGTTTGTATACAGTAATTGCTGTTCCGCTACAGTTGCTGTCCTTGTCCCTCTGAAGCTAGTCTTCCACTACCTCCTGTCAAAGTGTAGTTGCTGCCCTCACCATCGCTGCTGTACCACATTAATTGATGTCCACATTAATTAATCTTCCCGTAGTTGCTAGCTTGTGATAATTGCTGCTATATCTTGCTCTACACTAGCTACAAATATGGTGTTGTACGGCAAGTGCTTGCAACACAACAATAGAATACCGAAATCTGGTTTATGATTTTTTTCACAGCATTCGTTAATGTCAAGGCGGCGGATGACAGCTCGTCTACCAGTACGAGCACAACTACAACAAGCACTACCACAACAACGCCAACGACGACGACACTGTCGACTATGTCGCCACCGACCACTTTTTTCCCGTGCAAAGACACCGTCACTGGATGCGATGCAAATTTGAAAGCGGACTCGACATATTGCAACCAGAACAAATCCAGCTACCCATTCGCCAGATCCAGTTGTTGCGAAACGTGCGCTATGGCCTTGGGATTCACGGCGGCAAAATATGTCAAAGTTCGACAGCCGAACGGTCAATATGTCAATCAGTTGAAAAACGTCGTCGGTAAGCGGTTTCGTTACATTCGAAGCTGGCTGTAAGATTTTTTCACAAGCTGATTCTCATGAAATCAGCACCAGTTTCCACAGCTATGCACAAAATTCTTGCATGCAAACGAAGGAAGCTAGCGATTTGCATTAATGAGCCCATTGCAATTCCAGCAGGAAGTTGACGGCGAAAGTCGATTTCACAACTTTTTTTATGTTCAGATCTGACTTCGGTGGACGCTCAAAAATGGTGCGAATTGCCGAAAGTCAACAAGGGATATCCAGGATTAGACGACAAACAAACGATGGCTATGTGCACTGCGCGTGCAAGGACCTACGGTCTCGCCAGATTCTGCGGCGACAATTATTCGCGAGTTATCTGCGGCCAAACTTGCGTGTCGTTCAATTATCCTTCTTGAAATTCAAATTTTGGCGGGATTCGACAACGTGAATAGATTAGTCGCTCGATTACAAAAATTCAGATAAATAAGTATTTCAATTATTGTTTGTTAAATGGGATTTTAATCAAGTTGAAATATGCATCTATGCCTGAAATAAAAATTTATAATAAATCAAAGTGTCATCAGTTACAAGTTTGAAAAATCACTAGTGTTGAGGACATCGATGGAACGATCTGATTGTGACTCAGCGAAAACGGATCTGATTTGATTTTTAGGTTAAAGATTTTACAAATCAATAAGATAGAACTATGGAGCTAAGCTAATTAAACAAACATGCTGTCAATGATGCAGTAACAAACTAATTTCTGAAACTTCAATGAAGAAAATTTTCCCATGGTTCAGAAGTCTAATACTTCACGATAATTTCATAACTGTCAAGATAAAACAAAAATCTTTATCTTTCGATTGGAACATCAATTCAAAAATCCTAGATTTTGATTGCAACAGCACGGTAAACATCTTTATATCGGGTATGCCATAAAGAATGATACTAACTGAATATCAATCATAAAAAATCAAAAAACAGGGTTTTGTAAATTACAGTAGGTTC
>JAQGBA010000200.1:0-52595 GCA_034698125.1 Prionchulus punctatus | reverse complement strand
TAAAATTTTATTGATTTCTGTCGATCAGGACGCAAATGGCGCGCTTTTGAAGTTTGTCCAGATTTTTAGTGCCCACCAGTTATTATAGCAAAATGTGTCTTGAGTCAGTTATTTTGCACAACACTGTATGTTTGTCCCCATGTAATACTTGTCATGCTTTGTATAAAATTGCCTTGTTAACAGAAATAAATTACTTATCGATTTGTCTTTGCGTCTAAAAGCACAATGTTAACTCGATGCACAACTGATAAAAAAACAGGTAAAACTTGAGAACAGGCGGCTGGAGTATTTTTCAGAAAATTATCCAAAATTCATTCAATATCAATCAATTTCAGTCAAACTCACCTAACAAGACAAATTTCTGCAAAGTTTTGATTTTTTAAGCATAAACCGGGTTCTCAATTTAGTTTTCTTTATTTTCATTCCAACAATCAACCGAAAAAACATAATTTACATGTGCCGAGAATGAGAGAAAAAAAACAACAAAATTTAATAACGTTTGATATCACAGAAAAACAAAAAAATAAAAATAAAACGAAACGAAAAACGATTTCTTCAGTAAATTGTAGCGTACTGTAAATTATTCTGTACATGACGTTCGTTATTTAAAAATTTATACAAGGCACCAACATTTCGTACAACCGACGAAAAAACTTGATCGAAAAACAAAAGATATAACCAAAAAAAAACTAAACAAATTTCTCGCTTCGTTAACAAAAATCTGGGCGAAAATTTCATACTTGAAAAAGTCAAACAAAAAAATTGATGCGTAGGTATTCTCTGGCAGGTTCGGAAGGCGGCTACAGTAAGACAAGATAATAATTGAAAAAAATGATTACCAAGGAATGTTTTCGGCGCATATTTTGTTTTAGAATTGATTTACATGTAACAAAAACGGAAACAATCGAAAAATCAACAAAAATGCACGAGACCACGATTCTTTGAAGTGTAAGACCACTGGCCAGTGGTAGACATTTTGAAAGCCAGCAGTTAAATACTGCTTTTCGATACAGTTTCAGAAAACGGACAGAAAACCTGCATTATCATACACGAAATTTGTCACAAAATAAAACTTAGCGCCAGCACTGGGAAAAATTGATCGTCAAAACAATAGAAAATAACTTTAAAGCAAACAAAAAAAACCAAACCAAAATCAGCTCGCGAATCAAACGAAAAATCCTTCATTGTTGTGTTGTTGCTGTTTTTGCGGGTTTACGTGATAGCCGGGCGAAGAATTCGCCGTGATCAACGACGAAGCCGACGCGACGTTCGGTTGATAGTTACGTCGAGGCAAAGTGGCCTGCTGCCATCGTTGGATAGCCTCGCATATCCGCTGCTGTTCCTCGAGCCGAAATCCCATCGACGCCAAATCCGCTTGCGACAATCGACAAAGAGAGGATAAATTTTTAATTCCCTGCCGTCGAAACGCTTGGCCGTATCGTTCGTTCAAACCCGTCACTCGAAGAAATTCATCGACGCCGACGCTTTGCAAAGTACCGTACGTCGTCGACGACGATGAATTATTATGGCCCGATTGATGACGAGACGTGTTCGGAGAATTGTAGCTCGTTAAACTATCGCCCGACTGCGATACGCCGACCGGAGATCTGTAAGAACGTCGAAAAAAACAAATTATGCGCCCGGCCAGTGAGGGTTCGGTGAAAAGTTGAAACTTACATCGACGTCGACGCGCTGTTCGACATGTACAAAAGTTCCGGACATTGTAGGAAACTATTCAACGTTTGAACGACGCAGGCGAACGTCGGCCGATACTGTCGTTCTCTGTGCCAACAGTCTAACATGAGTCGATGCAAGGCGTGCGGGCAGTCCTAAAAAATACACGGAAACTTCACTTAGACGACGCGAAATTTGTTTTTCGCACTGACTTACCATAGGAGCGGGCAGTCGGTAGTCGCGTTCTATGGCTTGTATGACGTCCTGATTCGTCCAATCCCAATAAGGCCTTTCGCCGTAGGACATCACCTCCCACATGACAACGCCGAACGACCACACGTCGGACGACGACGTGAATTTTCTATAAGCTATGGCCTCGGGCGCCGTCCATCGGACTGGAATTTTTCCGCCCTGAAAACAACACAAAAAAGTAGTTAAACGAGAAAAAAATATGACCTAGCTAGCAAGCTATCATGATTACCTTCGTCGTGTATGCTTGTTCGACGGACCCTTCCAAACCGCGAGACAACCCGAAATCCGCAATTTTACACGCCAATTGTGAATCGACCAGTACATTTCGAGCAGCCAAATCCTGGGAAAAAACAAACTATAGTTGTTGATGAACTATAGTTGTTAACTTCACTCAGTTGAATTTCAACTATCGTCGATTTTTCTTACCCGATGGACGAATCCTTTGTCGCTCAAATATTTCATACCTTGAGCGACGCCGCACAACATCGAAACGAGTTGAAGCGAGTCAAATTTACTGTCGTTGGCCTTAAGAAAACGAGCAAAATTTATGATCCGCGCCTGTCGAAGTGTGATTCGAAAAATGTTACTCGTAAGAAACTGTCCAGCGACCGATTTTCGACGTATTCCGTTATGATCATAACCGGTTCGTTACGCGTAACGACGCCTCGCAATTTTATAACGTTCGGATGATTAAATTGACCCATGATCGAGGCTTCGGTCAAAAAATCGGCGCGGGCTTTTTCCGACGAGCCGGGTTTCAATGTTTTTATGGCTACAGTAACCTCGGGCGATGAGACTAGACGCAATTTACCTTTGCATACTTCACCGAATTCACCTGAAAAAAGTTCACTTTATTGAACTATAGTTCACACGTAACTATAGTTCGTTGGCAACTATAGTTGCGCCTGTAGTTCATTCGTTAGGCATTATAGCTCGTTAACTACAGTTCGCAAGCGCCGATAGTTGATTAAAAGAGAACTATAGTTCACTGGCTCGTACATACCTCCGCCTATAATTTCTTCAATGATGACGCACGACGCGTCGATTTCGTTTGCGAAATCTCTCAGCGCCTGATTCGGATCTTCGTACGTCGTCGGATCGACGTAAGGTTTGAAGGGTGAAACGTTGAACGACGGTACTAACGGTGTAGTTACTGAAAACGAAGAGAAAAACATTTGATTTCTGCATGAATCTCAAAAATGCACTGAATCATCGTTTTCCGACTCAAAATCGCCTTGAAATTAGTCGTAACTGGGAAAATACGTTAAAACTTACGTTTTCGATGCAACGTTCCCGCCGAATTATAGTCGGGTGTTATTGTAGTTTGATCTGCAGGGAAAAAATTGCAACGATTAGACAACAAAAAATTGCAAGCATTGGGTAATTGAGCGTAACATACATATACAAATTAATAAGAAAAACAAAAATCTGCTCAGTCAACAGTCGAAACGAACAAAAAACTGTTGCGCCGACTGTTACCTGTTTTGTATTCCAACGTATCCAAGTCGCTGGCTTGTTTTGACGAACAAGCGGCGCCGTATTTTCGTCGGCAACAATAAAAGACCAAAATAAATGCGAACAGCGTTAAAACAATAACGAGAGCGATGAGTCCGATCGTCAACGGTGCAGGATCGTCAGGCACCAGCTCACCAGCTAAAAGGCAAAATTCATTTCATTAGTCAGTCGATTTTTTTGTTTTTTTCCGTTCACTGGTCAATCACTGTGTCCAGCAATAATAATAACTTACCGCTGACGCCCGTCGTTCGGGTATGTTTGGACTCGGACCACGCGCCCCAGCCGCGAGTCGTGAACGGACGAACTTCGAAAACGTAATCAGCGTTGTCGGCGAATCCTTGCAATGTGATTTTTGTTTCCGGCGTCGTTTTCGTGGTGATATTGTTGGGTCGATCTTTCGAGTAATATTTCACCTGGTAATATTGGACGAATTGTTTTCGCCGTTCCAATTCCGTTTCCAAGCCGGTGACCGGTCCGGTGGATCCGCCAGCCATCGGCTCGTAGTCCATGGACGTTTGCGGCGGATCCCAACTCAGCGTCACTTGGTTATTGTCCGACAGCGATTCAATTCGCAGGTTCGACACTTGGATCGGCGACGAATTTTTCGTCTGCACTTCGACGACGGCGTACATCGGCAAGCCGCTGACTTGCGACGATACGTCGTTCTCCGCGTAGATGAATACTGTATATAGGACGGCAGGTTCGAGATTGCTTAGCGTAAGTCGTGTGGAATTGAAATTCGACTTGGCCGGAATATATTGAGCGCCCGGCGGGCATTCCTGGCACTTGATCCGGTACCATAATTCGTTCCGACCGCCGAGGTTCGTCGGACGAGTCCATTTGATAACGGCGCTCGTTTGTTCGACGGAAACGATTTCCGCTTGCTCCGGTCGAGACGGAGGCCCTGAAACCAAATGGAATAGTGAGTTAAATTTGCTTTTCAATAGAACTATAGTCACTGGCTATATCTAAGTGTACTTGTGCACGGAGCAGATTTCGGATCTTGAGTGGCTCTGTAGTAGCCGGCGTCGCAGGCGCATATCGTCGACGCCGTCGTTTGCGCGCTGCTTTGATCCGGACACGTTTGGCACATGCCGAATCCGGGATTCTCTTTGAAATTGCCGACTTCGCACGCTGAAAAGCAAAAAACGCGTCGTCTACAATAAACTTATTGGTCGAAAAACGATTAAATTAGCATGCAAAAACGCGCTCAGCTCGGTCGAGTCGAACAAAACATTCGGGCAAATATTTGCCGCGGCTATTCAAATCCCGTTGCGTTTCTAAGCGATGCAAACAAAAAAATCCGGACCGTTCTCAATTGCGCGAACCAATTGTTGACACCTCGGCATATGGTCGACCGTTCGAATTTGCCAAAAAGATTTAGCGAAAGAAAAAGTCAAGTTAAACAAAAAATCTGTCGTGGCCAGCGACCTACAGAGATTCATTTACAAAATGAGATTACAGTAAGAAATCACGGATAGTAAACTTAACTTTTTTGAAAAATTGCCGAGAACGTAGCTTTTGAAAGCAAGAAATTTATTTTCCAAGCGACTAATTCAGTCTTTTTCCGTTTCTTACTGTATATTAAGTGTTTTCGGTGTTCATTCACTAAATCGCCTGTAAGACCCTCTCGAAAACTAAATTATTGTCGTGACTACGAAGCTTGCCCGTCGTTCGACAAGTTTCGCTTTATATATATAATAAACTTTTCTTCATACAGTTTGTATAAGGGTCTATTGAAAAATAAAGTTTAATCCCCCGATTTAAAAACCACCCGCCCTCGTTTTCGGGCACTTTAGAATTTCACACGAATTTATATGTATGAAGTTGACAGTTTATTTAGTCGCGCACATTTTACAATTGGATTTTGAAGAAGAAAAAGTACAAAAATCCTACGTCGGTGCGTGTTTTTTGATTTTCGTTAATTCGTGAAAATTGTCGTCGTAAGCTGCTGGAAGCATGTAGTAAAGTCGAAAATTTATGTTCTAGCAATTATTGCTCGTAAAGTTGCATGCTAGACAGAAATTTTGTCACCAAAAACAAAGTGTGTTAAAAACGAAAAGTCGCTTAGCCTACTTGTAGCGCTTCGCAGCGAGAAAATCTGTTTTTAATGATGTCAACTATCCCCTTTCCATTTATTTGTAGAAAAAAACTGTCTGTCAATCATCGCATCAGCGAACCGGCATTAGACCGGGCGAAAAACACGTTCCATTACAAAAAAAAATTATCTCGTCGGGATCCGAATTCTCGAATGTACATTATGTCGATGCACGTCGGGCATCGAGAGGGTACAATCGCAATTTTTCTTCGCCCCGAACTCCGAACGTAAGTTTTCAATGGCGTCCCGTCGCTATAATCGTTTCGAACGTCGATATTCGACGATCAAACAACAACAAAACAAAAATTCTGTCTCGTCAAGCGTAGAATCGGACGAAAAAAGCGTTTCAAACAAACAAAAGACGAGAGAGAACAAACCAACAAAAAAAACGTCGCTCGGGTGGACCTTAGATGTCAATCACTGTTCGTGGTCAATCGCCAGCCAAAATTGCTGAAACTGTCACGCGACGCATTATTTTTCGTGTTAATTTCGTTTTTTGGACGGCGTCCCCTCGTTTGCGTACGTCGCGGTTCTCCCGCGTCGTTAATTCGGTTTAAAAGCAAATCAAAAAGCCGACCGACGACGACAATGCTCAACAAATGGACGACGACCCGTCGCTGGACATTGCATAGTACCCGGGCCTCGTCGACGACAGGTATCACAATAAAGATAAAAAAGAGAATGACGAACGACTTCGACCTAAAACGACGTCGTTGCATCGTCGTTGACGACGTCTAATTTGCTTTTCCGACGTACAACCGGGCAAAAAAGCGAAAGGTTTTACTAAATCGCCGTCGTCCGGTCGGATCTAATCGAAAAATCTGCATAAATAATCGTTTTTCGAGATCATCGTTTCCAAAAAAAATATTCATCTTTCAACACGTCGGCCGGGCGCCGCAAGCACACGCGCCACGCCCGTCGTCGCCCAAAAATGGAGTGGACAGTGGCAAATATTTGTTTCACAAACAAACGAACAACGACGGACGCAAACATTTGTAATAAACGAACGAAAACCAATTGTTTTAACAAATGCACAGCGAGCTGAGCTCGATTGTCACATTTGCATACATATTTGGTGCGAAACGAGAAACCATCTGTAGACAGTCGAAACCAGACAAAAAACGTGTTGTTAAAAACAACGATCTCATTCAACTACAAATCTCGTTATCGGGCTACAGTTGAAGTTTCAACGGACTGTAGGACGACAATGTTTCTCCAATTGGACACTTTCCCTCGAGAAAAAACAAATTCTTGTCGTACAAAAATGGTATGTAGTTCAACGACGGTGAATTAGGCTGAGAACAACCTCAAGTGAAAGAACAATGACCATTGGACAGTCAGCGACCGACTCTCACGGTCGCGGACACAAAACACGACTAAAATGGATCCGATCGAGGTCAATTCTCGTTTCGTAACGGAGAAGACCGAGCCAGCGAGTCAAAATGTCTATTGCGCAATCGACATTGGTTAATTAAACTATCTTTCCGAGCAAAAATGATGAACCGACCGACTCACCGACGCATCGTTGACCGTTGGCCCGGTATCCCGGATTGCACTGGCATCCGCCGCTCAGCAAATCCCACGAGCCGTCCGCCTTGCATACGTATTTCGGTTGAACGCCCGACGGCGGCGACGCATTGTCGACGCAATGGCCGACGGCTTCCTGAATGGACGTGAGCTCGGAGCCGGCCGGGGTTTCGGGGAACCATGCGAAATTCGTGACGCTTTCTTCGCAAACTTCGTAAAAAACCTACAAAATTATCGAACTATAGTTGCATGCGAACTATAGTTGAACGTGAACTATAGTTGCGGACTTACTCGCACGCCGAGCAACGAAATGCACGCGCCCTCGTCTCGGAAAGCAAAATAAACGCCTTTCTTCGTCACCGGCACGCTACGAATCTCGGTATTCACCTTGACGTTATCTTTTTCACTGAATCTGCCCGAATCGGCGGCGATACGATCTACTCGCTTGTATGTCGTGTCGCTCCACGACGGCTTGTCTTTGCTGGCGAAATTCGAATCCGATTCGTAGTATAGCAGCGTGAATGTCTCTTTGCACGTTCGCGCCGTATGGGGAAATAATTTACAATCGCGAATCGTGAATTTCAATTCGATCGACAATCGGCGAGCGTCGCCACGGGGTATGAACGTCGTACGTAGCCAATTGTCGACGTGATCTTTGTTTACGTCGCACGTAACGTACGATCGTGTGTTAACGCCGTCCTGTATATCCGTTACGCTTTCTTCGGTCCACTATAACACAAAGATTCACATTTCGACGCTTCTCATGCGAAAATAAACAAATAACGCCACTGGACATCGTCTCAGCGGCGTTGAAAATTGACAGCTAGCTTCCGTAAGACGATAGTAAAGTCAACGGCTCTCAGCCGGCACTGAAACCGAGAACTTTTTGTTTGTGGAATAAAATTTGCCTTTTAACTCATGAAATTTGCTTTTCAGTGCTGAAATGTGCTTTTCAGCGCAGGAAAGTTGGTTTTCACGCATGAAATTGGTTTTTTCCTTAATGAAAAGAGTTTGGATTCGTTGTTTTTCCTTTACATCATCCATCGTCGACTCATCTCAATCGGACGACGAACGACGGCGGCGACACCAACAACAGGTGACGACCGACGAGGGACGAACGTAGTCGGTCGGGCGAAAATGAATGCACATCATTACGAACACGAATATCGTCCGTTCCTCGTCCAAACCAACACAATACTCGTCACGACGTCGCATCGTCGACGCGTATCATTGCCGCTTGCGCGAGCGTGAAAAATTGTTATTTTAACCTCGACCTTGACTGTGTAGTTGTGTCTAGGCGAACGAAAGGGAGAATACAATGCAAATTTCATGCGCTCGACTTAACTGGATAGTGGATATTTGAGAAACAAAAGTTTCTCGAGCGTCCAGTCTTTAAAATTTGTTTTGAGTCTTCGTAGTCAACAACTATAGTTGCGAAAAACAAAACGCTGTCGTTTTACCGCCGCACGATACCCGATTTTACTTCCTAACTACAATTTTCCGAAATTTTCACATTCAAGGGCAGGCAGTGTATTAAAATTGTTTTTTAATCGTGCGAAAGGCAACAAAATACCCAGTTTCGGTCGTTGTGTCTTTACGATTAATTAAACACGCATCCTTATCTACTTTGCGCAGTTGTCCTTCAACCAAAAATGACATTCGTCCTTACCCCATCTTCGGCCGAATTCGAATTCGTCCACGTCGTCCATCGCAACGACGACGAATGAGCCGTATCGACGATGACAACTGAAATGAAACAAAAAACATCACTGAATATTAAAAAATCAAAACATGTCTCGTTTTTACATGAGCGTGTGTTTCATTTAACTCAATTAATCAAAAGAATTGAAAAAAGCAATAAAATTGTATTGCTACGACGTCTGTCGAGACACGGAATAATTTCGTCGTCGCAGCGATTAATTAGAAAAATCAATCGACAGTGCGTACGCAGGTTAATAATAAAAAATGAACGTTGCTTTCTTTGGTTGCCGAAATTAAGCGCGCTTTTACTGCTTTAGCGATTATGTATCAATTTTGAGTCACGATTCGATAGTTTCGAAACAAGATTAATGTTTTATTTTTGCGGTTTGCGTGCTTTTTCTACAAAGGTTAGTATTTGCGATCGAAAATCGGTCGAAATTTGCTTTTATGAGCAAAATCTGCGTGTGGCCAGATGGCCGGGCGGTCCATCGACACGCAGACGGTGAAAAGGAACGTCGATCGACGACAATGAAGCTCGGCGCCGTAAAACTTCGCAATGGTGTTGAAGACAAAAACCGAAAAAAAGGCCCCCGAGGCGTCCCGCGGCTTATTTCTAGTCGCGCGCCCGTCAATCGGCCCGCCAGCGTACATTTTGCGTACGAAAAGAAAGGAAACTAGCCACAAAAGTGAAACGAAAGCGGCAATGAAACCGTCAAAAACGGTCGTCGTCCGTCTGCTGGCTGTTAGCCTGGTGGTGCGATCATTGTGCGCTAAACGATAACGGCCGAGCAGACACCTGGACGTCGGTCGTCGTACGGCCACTTGTAACGCCCAACGGCGATCGTTGAGAGAAAGAAAAGAGAAAGAGGAGGAACGATAGCGCGGATTAACGACGTTATAAATAAAATTTTCCAACGGCCATTAATAGTTTTTCAATTTCCTCTCTTTAATAGCAAAACCAACCCCCGGCCCAACTTTCGATCGAGAAGTGACTAGCTAAACGCGGAACCGAACAAATACACGAAACTTATCAAAAGATGGCTTGCAAAATGAGGTAAGGAGCAAACTTATAAAAAAAAACTTGGAAAGCTGCAAAAAGTGACTTGCTAATTACAATTTCGAGTAAAATCGTGAAATTATCACGAAAATGACTTGAAAATGCACTAGCGAGCAAATTCGTGAAACTTATCATCTAATTTACATTGAGACAGCATAAATTTTGTTTTGTGCTTGCTTTTTGTAACGCTTTTATTTCGTTGTTATGAAACGTCCAAGGATTGCGACCGCCGGTCTTCCTTTCGGTCCGGCGGCGTCGTCGACGGACGGATGGATGTCGTCGAATCAATTCGCACCATGGACGGCGAACGAATGGGAAACCCGATTACGATTAGTTGGCAAAGAAACCTCGTATTACTAGCAAATATAATTAGCTTAGTGAAATCCCAGATGAGTACCACACATCCGATATCGGACACCTAAACCAAACACCGACCGCCGAGAATTGGTCATTCGTTGCGTCGTCGTCGATGCGAAATACTTATACGATGAGGATTGAATGATTTCCAAGTGCGGCGCGGAACGTCGGTCGACGAAAGCGAGCGAAGAAAGAACGATAGCCAGTGACGAAACCCGTCCTCGTCCGCGGCTTTACCAGCCGAGAATTCGAAGCTTAATCAAACAAAAGAAGCACTAAGAACCGCCTAATGACTATTGCGCAATGATCTACATCGACGGGCCGACGGCACTTATCAAACCCTAGAAAAAGCATCGTTTCAATCTTAAGTTATCGCTCGCTCGCCGGCCATATTGAAACAAACGATCAGTTTTCAGGATTTAAGCGCAAGTTGTTCCGTTTTTGATGAATTACAGCGTCGGAAAACAAAAAATCCGTCCTTAATGGTTGTTTATGCTCGGAAGACGCGAAAAAATGCTCAAAATGCGTTTCTTTATTGTTATTACGCGCAAAAATTTGCTTTTTTAGGGTTATTATCGGCAATAAACACCAGAAATTTGCGCTTTTTACGATTGTTTCAACGACAACAGACAATAAATTTGCAGAAGATCGCCAGTTCGTTGTCCTCTTCCAATTTGCTGTCCCGTTGAACCCATTAACTTAACGCAATGGGGGTGAATTTGTGGAATAAGTTTTTACGAATTAGGCAATTTCTACTTGTCAACTAACTATATACGACACGGAATAAGGTCGTAAACGACTGCAAAAAACAAGAAAAGTGTAATATTATTTTTAAATGTGGCGTTAACACGTAAAATGCGAGACTGAGTCGATTTTTTGCTCGACTCGATGCGAAAGTAGGTAAAAATTGCAAACGACACGTCGTCGCCTCGCTGTCGCCGTGGAATTCATAGACGATCGGAAAAAAATCGTCGCGATTTATCATTTCAACGCCTCGGGGCGATTGGACACGACCGTACAAGCGATGAACTACAAAAATGCATGTTCAACACGCATCGTACGTCGATTTCCATTTAGAATGCGTCCTGTTCGTCAATTGCGAATTTCGTGACGGGTCATCACCTGTATTTTGCGCTGATCTCGCGTCGTAAATTCTTTCAGAGACACGGATTCGACGAAAACTAAACTAAATTCTCGTCGTCGTGGTCGACGACCGAGGAAGTTTCGTAACTAATTTTAAACCGCTAAATACAAACCACCCCCCCCCCCCTCCGCTGGAAAAGTTGTTGGCAAAACAAAAACGTGCCGAAAATTCAATAGAAGAAGAAGAAAATTCTGTTGACAGATATTAATCTTGTTTCCTGCTGGCCACAAACGAATGCAGCCAGCGCGCTAATTTGTTTCAGTTTCTGCGATTCGCAACGATTGTTCTGCTATGACGTCACTGGCTAGTTTTTTATTCGTTTTTTTTGCTGTTTACTCTTTCGACGATGGTGCGCAACATTTTTGAATAACGATTATACGATAAAAAACAGCCGAGATCACAAAAGCCGACGTGTCGGTCGTTAAAAATGTGTCGTAAACCTCACGACCCGTCGAACCGAGCCTAAGAACGTTGCTTTGACGTTGCACGACCGCGACGTTAAAAACTTATTTTCGCAGACACAAAACTTGTATTCAATTCGTACGGACGTGTTGAAATTTGTCTCGTTAAACGACCGACGACGACACGATAATCGTCTTTCGGAACAATTTCAACAAAATAGAAGCTAATTAAAGCACGCAAAAAAAAAGAAAAAATAACAACACGAATAAAGTCGAGGGAGGATCCCACGAGTTTCTCGTTTGCGATGATAATGATGGCCAAAAAGCAAAGTTTTCGTCTCCGTCTTTTCTTTGTCGCCAAAGAATCGTCCCATCCCCACCATTCCCGTCGGTGGCGGCGTACGTCAAGGACGATAGTTAAAAGGAAAATTTTTGTACGCCGAGTCTATGATCGGAGATGATGAGCGAAACGCAGGCTTTTAGCACTGACCGAACAAATTTTCGCTATTTTTCACGCGCACAAAAGTCAAATACATGGGAGGTGATGAGAGTACAAAACTAGATTTTTCGTAAAACGTTTCGCGCCCGGCGGGCGAGGACGCCTTTCGGTAGATTTTTCTATTGAATCCGATGAAGAGGAGAAAAAAGTTAGCGAACTCAAATTGGGATTAGCGCACAATCTTTTATAGTTGTATTATCGAAAAGCGCATTGAAATTAACAAAAGGCCGTCGCTTTGTACAGGTTCGATGAAAAAGAATCGACCAATGAATGGAAAATAAACAAAATTCGGTCCTGGTTAATAAATATTCAAGTTGCGAAACGATTATTAACGTTGCCGAAAGTAGGAAAAAGCGTTATCATGGGTGAAAATCCAAAGGTTGCGTAGGCGGCCGAATAATTCGCAAGACAAACACAGTTGTGCATCTTTTATCAATGTTTGTAGATTGTTTTAAGGTCGATCGGTGTTTAAGGCTTTCTTGCCGATTTTTTTTTCGAGCTCCTTACGCTTGTACATTGAGCAAAAATAATCACTGGTGGTTATGCAACATAACGAGCAAGAAGGGAAAACTTAGATGGGTAAAAGTCGACGGTGACGTCACAACGAGCTCGTCGGGAGACAAAGAACAAAATCACAGCTGTAATTGACACCGCCAAGTGAAAAACTGTCGTCCACTTATCATCGGCGCGGACGCTTTTTGCTTACTAGCTTGTCGTGTTGAGAGGAAAAAAAACGAAAAACAATTTCGTATAATCTCCATTTCGCGCGACTACTTGCTGCGGCGCGTTAAGCATTCGAAACTCGTCGCCCGTACGAAAACGAAATGGAGGAAAAATTATTTTCTTATTTACACTTCGTTAATGACCAACGGTATTATCTTACAGCCAGGGCGGCTGTCAACAAAATGCGCATCGCGAAGCAGCGCCATTTTGCTTGCTAGCCGCTCGCCCGGACAGATATTTCGCGCTTTTCGACGGCCAACTGACGGGCGCGAGCTTTTCGTCGAATTTGCTCGGAAAGCGTCAAATTTTAAACGCATAAAGTGCGAAAAAATTGACGAAACAAACCATCGACGCTCGGTTTATCTAAATCGTCGTTATTCAATGAGGAAGAAAGTCGTAAAAAATATAAGCGAACAAGTGGTGAAAACCGAGTAAAAAAACGTCTCAGATCCAGATAGCCGATCCGACGAACAAAAAAACTTCGCTCAGGAAACGAGACACCGGCGCTGAAAACGGCCGGTGGGAAGCCGTTCGGACCCGGGGAACCGTCGGAGCGCGACGCGTAAGCAATTTTTATCCCTCCAAACGGAAAACCCCGTCGACGAAGTTAAAACCAGTCGATTTAGACTTAATTCTCTCCAAAGCTAGCAAATTTCCAACAATTTTAATTCTTTTAAGTCGCATCGTGCGACTTGGAATTGCAATTTGCCTCGACAGCGTACTTTTTTTTCTTGGGAACACGAGTAAATTAAAGTGAAAAACATCCAGTGGAGAAATTTGCTCGATCAGGAGCAATTTAACGTCATCTCCAATTGCAGTCGAGTCAAATACATACGCAAAACAAACAAAAAAATGAAAAAAGTTACCTCTTTTCGACTCGACTATGTAATTTGTAAGCGAAAGTAATAAAATCGTGGTAAAAACCCGTTTGACCATTGTTTTTCGTTTTGGAGAAGTGTTCAAGAAATCAGTAACGAAAAAGGAGCAGATATTTGCTTCTGTCGAACGTTTCCGAGCAAAAGCACCAAACTTTCGAGATTGTAGACGAACAATTATTTCCGATTATTAATTCAAAATCCGCTTCATCTCCGCAAAAAAGCACCGAAAAGTTAAAACATTGATTAAAACTGCTACTGTCCGAATAAGAATCACATAGAAATTAGCATGTGGAGCAGCGAGCGAGCGAAAGAAACTCTTTTTTGAAACAAAAACGAAAGAAAATAATAGCAAACCGACGCGCCGTCGCTTCGACGGACTACACAATACTGAACAGACTCGACGACGGCGAGCGCACATTTGCTCCTCGCTCAAGCGCAGCCAATCGAACGACGAAGACCGCCCCCGACCAATCGTCGTTAGTTGGCTACGAAAACGCATTTTCCAGGCAAGAATTTTGTTTTTTACGCAACTCTCAGAATTTTCGACGAATTTTGCTCAAAAACTGCTTGTGCTTGAAGTTTTTGTAACAAATCAACACTTTTTCTTGTGTTTTTTAGATTTCTAGATAAGATCGCGACAGACGACGATATTGTTTTTCTTTTGTTTTTGCGAAGTCGACACCGCCTAAACTGAACGACATTTGTTCCATTGTGTCGCCGATAAGGAACAATTAATGTTCGTTTTTTTTGGCAATTATGGAAGGAAAATGCGTCGACCTAGATTTGTCATTTTTGTCATGATATATTCTTACGTCGACGCGGCGACTTCGCCCGATCGCTGCTTGAGTCCGATTTAGATTTTGATGAAGAATTTCTTATTGCAACAAAATATCGCGTAAATTTCGCTCGCCGTAACCTTCGCTCGTTCGCATTTTAAAAATGTTGTGTTTTCTCAAACGGTTTTCTCAGCATTTTCCCATACTAAGATGATTATCATTTGTAAAACTGTCAGCGGCAAATGTTCGCCCGGCTATAATTAACTTTTGCGAACATCTGGAACCTGTAAAAAACTGGCACCGTGTCGGCGCCGTTGATATATCCGATATTGTGCTAGCTAAAAAAAGCTTGCAGGCACGAAAAACCTCAAAACCACGAAATTGTTTGTCTATCGGAACAGGAAATCGGAAAAAAGTTGCCAGACGCTGAATGACAAATTTGACAGCATTTTTGAAGTAAAAAAATCGTTTTGGAAGCCTCAAACGCAACAAGCATTTTGGAATTCCTGAAAGAAGCATTTTTGAAGTTCCTCAAAATTAGACAGCATTTTGAAATTCCTCAAAAGTAAACAAGCATTCTGAAAGTTTCTTAAAAAGCAAAAAATGTGTCATAGACTGAGCTTCGTTGTATCTGCTTTTGAGGTGCCGATGAACACGAGGAATGTTGTTGTTTTACTACTTTAGCAAGTCAATAATTCAATCTTATTTTTTCCTTAGCATCTTAATCCAATTATTTTCGATTTTAATCATTTGCTCGGTACGTTCGCTCGTTGTGCGCGCGCCAACCGAAGGGAAATTAAAATCGAGGCCGAAAACATTATTTTTCCGAAGCCTTTAATCGAATGAATTCGCCTTTTGAAAATATTTTTCAATTAAGCCTACGGAAAATTTTTTTTATTAAATTTGCCTCTAATGCGAAAACAGGTGAAAAAAAACGGGAGCATTCCAACAAATTAGCCCAAAAAGCGATTTGTTTTGACGATTTCGTGCCTCGAGTAAACAAATTTCTCGTTGGGGAAAACAAAATTTCGCACTGGTTTTTCGATAAGATTGCCTTCAGTACCTGTTCGGTTCTGAATTCGAAAACGGCGCGGCAGATGAACCATTAAAGACCGCTCCGAGGGGTCTTAACCTTGTAGCCCACTGTTTCGAGATGAGTTCCAGTAAGATGTTCAGGCAATTTTCGCCTTATTATCGCCCGTCGACCGACCGATGGCCACCCGTTGTTGTTTGATCGTTTCAAGGAAAAATTCGACCCAAATTAGGACAACAATAAAAACATGACACCATTCGGCTAAAGTGCCGCCTCGGGTTACGAATTCGACAGATTTCCCGACTTCAGCATGAAAAACTAGCCGGTGACGTCATCTTAACAGCATTTTCACCGAAGTGCTCGGAAAGTAGCTCGCTCAGGCAATAATATGGCTGCGCGTCACTTTTAACGAAATGCCCTAGGGCAACGAATGAATTATAGAATTCCACGCTACAAAAACAAGTCTCAATGGGTTTTGCGATACTGGCGTCCGATATTTAATCGGATACGCGTGAAAATCTCTCAAGTACAATTGTTTCAAGCCTAATCTCAATATTATTTGGCAGGTGCGCGACGCGAGGAAGACTTGTAATCCTGTTGCCGACACTAACCAACGAACAATGGTGGGTTCGTGTCAAATCCTAATTTGGAAACTAAAAACGTGATCTGGCTTTAAGGTCGGAACGGTGACAACCGACGATCACAATGATGATCGTCGAGGGCGAATGATGGTCGTTTCCGCGCCATCATTAAGTCCCACCAGAAATGGCCCGGCCATTGTTTTCGGTCGGTCGGTAATTGAATCGTAAACCCACTCCAACCGTGGATCAGCCTTGGTCCGCTTACCAACTGATCAAGTGACGCGAGAAATTTCCTTTCAACGCCACTGGCGGGGGACGATTTTTTGCTTCTCGACCTCGGAGATGCGCCCCGATGAACTACAACCCCCCCCCCCCCTACAGTACACCGTCAGCAGGATTTATGACGAACAGCTGATGAAAGAGTTCAATTAATACTTTTACAAACAAGGAAATCAACTTGACCTTCGCTGAGTTTTGGCTGTACTTTTATCCTGTTAATTATTTTTTTTCACTTGAAAATCACAGCAAATATTGGCATTTCTTTTGTTTCGCGTTAGTTCGCTTGCATTTCCGATAACCTTGGCTAGAAAGCCCATAAAAGTGTCAAAGGTCAATGTAAACGGTGATTTAGTGGTGACATGGGTCGCAAAAACCATTCCGTAAATAAATGAATGACATGTGGCGTGATTTGTAATAGCATACCATTGAAACTCGTGTTTCAAACATCTGTTCCGCTGGATGCGACGAAAAAAAAATCGCTGACTCGCTGCAATTTAGCGAAATTTTCACGCAATTCGCCGATTTTTACTCAAAAAGTGTCCTGAACGCAATTTTTTTTCACGTTTTTTCCGTCATTTCGTTGATTCTCGACACACAAAGTGCCTAGAAGGCAATTTTCACGTTTTTTCTGTCAATTTCCTAATGTTGAAGCAAAAAGAGTCTCACACGCACACAAACCGAGTACAATGTTAATTTTGCTGTTTTTTTGCGCCTCTGCGTGTCAATTTTTACGCTTTCATTTAAATTTTCGTCAGTCGATCCGTCAAAAAGCAAAAAATATGAAATTTTTTTCGAGCCGACGACAATAATTAAATCCAGCGATTTTTCTTCATCATGCGTAGAATGAGGGATAAACGTTAATTGAAGTTCGTTATAACCGGAATATGAGAGACAAATAGAATTCACGATCCGCGTCCGAATTTCTCATTAATAATTTACATTTGACCGTTCGCTCCCTGGACGACACGGGCACATTCTGCATAGGGAATTCGAAAAGCTACCAGCGTTCCACGCCCGAAGAGGAACATAGTTAATTATGCTGGCTTCGCCGATCAGCAAGCAAAATTAGTGTACGACGCCGAGCTAATAGTCGCTCGTTCATGAAACTAACGGCCTTGACTAGGATGTTTTGGCTGTAATCCGACAACAATGTAACCGAGTCGGCACGGATTAATTATGCAAATAATTTCAGCAAATTGAGTTATATTTTTCGAATGGAACAAGCGCAGACGGCGTTTTATTGTTTTTTTGTACAAATTAGGTAGATTGATTTTGTTTTCAAACAAAAATACATAAATTCTATTGCAAACAGTATATTCTATGCTGACAGCAATTTAGCTGGTCTTTCGTATTTTTACATCAATCAGAATTGACTTTGCCGTCAGCGTTTTGATTTTATATGATTTTGAATTGAAAAAATAAATTTGGTTTACTTATATCAACTTACTATTGGTCTTTGTATCCTTACATCAATTTGTCATAACATTCACGCAAAACTTGATTTTACGTTTTTAGTCCAATTCCACGCTGTTTTTCATGTTATTTTCTTGCTTTTTTCTTTTTTTTAGCTCAAATTCTATGTATTTTGATCCTTTTCCACTCAACTTTTGCTTTCGGAAATTTTTGAATGGATGTATGTACTTCCATTTCATATGTTTTTTGTTTACAAATCGCTAAATACTGAA
Source organism: Prionchulus punctatus (assembly GCA_034698125.1). Taxonomy (NCBI): domain Eukaryota; kingdom Metazoa; phylum Nematoda; class Enoplea; order Mononchida; family Mononchidae; genus Prionchulus; species Prionchulus punctatus. The sequence goes on along the minus strand of JAQGBA010000200.1, from coordinate 34,415 downwards.
ATGTTATACAAGTATAAATAAAAATATTTTTTCGTCTAAACAATGCTTTCTTCGCACCATCTGCCCTTAAGCATATATAAGTCAAATTCAAACTAAGCCAATTTCTGAACACAGCTTGCAGAAATCTGTCGTTAGTGTCTTCGCATGTAGTAAAATCATGTTCAATAATTGTTGCAATAGAAAGAAGGCGAAGAAGACGAATGAAGAAGAAGACAAAGAAGAAAAAAGGTGAAGATTTTCAAATTAGTTTTCCGTTCTAGCCAGATGAACTATTCACAAGAAATTAGCTTTTACATTAATAAATCATGTTTCAAGGGAATTGTTTCTAAAAAATGTCTTTGGATGCAGCAATTCATTCACATTTTTAATAATTAATTGTGATTTATAATAAGTCTTTTTTCCACAGGAAATTAACATTATTGATAAAAATATAATTCATTTCAATTTCAAATCTATTTTTCACCTCGAAATGAATAACTTTTTCAGTGTTTTTCGACCTGACGAAGCTACTTTCGAGAAAGTGATAAATTAAAAATTGGCAACAAATTTGCTATGGAGCTCACCTCCTCGAATATTAAGTCGGAACTATTAAAAATAATGTTGAAAACAAAAGTTCTCCAAGAGAACGTGTTTAACAGAGCGCTCAGTTTTTCATCTTGTAACATAAAAGATTCAGCTTTATTAGCGGTACGAGCAAAAAATAGCAATAAAATTTACTCGGAAATGCGTTTCTCAATGCAAAAAGTGAAGAATCGGTTCGTTGAGTCAAATTTATTTATTACAACGCTGTAGTTCTTTAAAGTCGCTACTTTACACGAAGAAGCCGACGTAATGTTGGCTGCGAATGAAATCTTGAGGGAATTCTGAAGGAACGAAGCACTTGGCTTAAGAAACAGAAAAAAACTTCCAGTGAAAGCTCAAAAGGTTCCAATACATTAAACTGGAAACAAATCGACCGGTATATCAGTTTGTACGACTTGAAAGCGATGCTGCATTGTTTTTGTGTCGGAGCGATTTTTTAAAGCGAAATTTCCTCTACTTAGATTTTGCTGTTTTGTGTTCGACAACAGTGCACTATTTAGACAGCGATGAAGTGTTTCAACGAATTTGTAGAATATTTACAGCAGAAAATCGACATTTACATCGGGAAAATCATTGCCATTTTTAGAGACGACAATGCGCCGCTCAAAAGACGTCAAATGGGACAAATGCTTGGTAAGTTGATGTTTTAAGCAAATTTCCAGTGAAAATTGTAAAATTACGTATATGAACGAGTTAAAGTGACTTTTTTGCTTTTTACATGTTAAATCGTTCAATTTACTCCATTTCCGTTTCATTTTCCAGACGTTGTTCATAAAAACTATTTTCTTATCTAAAACTCGCTTACTCCCCGCCTTGAGCAAGTCGTATGTTCTCACAAAGCGATGCTGTCTGGCTACGCTTGCGCGAAATTTCCCCACTGATTTCGACAATCCATTAACAAAAACGGGTAATAAACTCATTAAAAATATAAATATACAAAGGAAATAGCGTTTCAAGTTTTGGCACTGGACCCATTTTACGAGAACTAACACTTGTTATACTCGAAAGAGATGGATCGAGTTACAAATCGATAAGCTCGACCTCTTTACATGACACGCGCATGGACATTGCTTGCGGGACAACGTTAGCTCGATTTTAATTCATAAAGTTCGCTTGCTACAATGAAAAAAATCCACAGGGCGAAAGTCAGCGGCTAGTGCTTGTTTTACTCGCTTGCGTGACAATATTAGCTCGATTTTTATCGATAAACTACGCTCGCTTAGCTCCACCGGGTCAGAGTCAATGGTTAGCGCGCTTTTTGCGCCTAATTTTTTAACTTTACATCACCTTTAGCGAACCGATGTCGCTAGCGCGCTTTTAAAGCTATTTTTCGCCTATTTGGTGTCGTGAAAAGAAGAATCTCAAATGTCGGTAATATTTATCGATCCCAAGACTATTTTTAACGAGTTTTTTTTATTCTCTCCTCTCCTCTCTTCTCACGCTCTTCTCGTCCGAACGTCTTACCATATAAATTCCCGAATAATTCACGCAAGCAAAGTCTTCAACGAGTCATATCACAGCGGGTTCTGCTTACTAAAAAGGCATTCGACCGGCTGGGAGACGTCGATGAGAACGAGCAACGAATTGACGTCCGATCGGTGGAGAGCTTCAGAATACAAAAAATTTTGCTTGACGACGCCGCAACGATCCACGCGCTAGTTCTCTTCTCATTCCGGCGGCAATGTTTTCACTTTTATTAATAAAGCATGGTGTTCCGTGTGTCGTTGTTAAATTGCATTCATTTTGGTCAGTGGGTTCTCAGCGCCTCGTACGGCGTTGATGAGACAAATCGACGGTAGTTTAAATTGTTATTTATTAAACGAAAGGCAAACAAACATTTTCTTATATAGCGCGCAGTTAATAGCCCCAAGATTAGTTTGATCTTTTTCGAAAATGTGATTCGCATGTACGATACTTCGTTGCGAAACGATGGACGGAGTTACGTTGCGGGACCCGCGGCTATCTGCGGCGGCTAGTTGACGACGCACGCGCGACTGAGCCCGTTGGTCGGTTGGCTAGCGCTCGAAATGTGTTTATATTAGATTTTCATTATTAGCGGACCATTTGTGTCGCATTTTCACGTCTAATGGACGTCGATTCAATGGAATTTTATATTAAATTTGAAATATTCCCGCACACAATGCTAGCCGCGACGACTTTTCCGTTCGGACCGCAGCGATTCGAGGAAAAATATAATAGATTGCTGAGCAGTGCATCGATATTCTTTTTCCCTTTATGATGTCATTTATCGCCCATTCGGATAGCGAGGAGATTTCTTCACTTAAAAATTGAACGGATGAGAGTTTTTTTTCGTTCGCGCCTTCCGATTTAGAGAGATTATTTGGACGCGACTTTTTGAACCAGGATTCTTTTTCACTTATTTGCACGTTTTACAAGAACATCGAACAACTAATCGGTCTGTCGTTTGATTTTCGTCCGCCAATTCAATTTTCTTACTCGACACGCGAGCGAGAGTCTCCGGTTTTTTTTATATTCATGTAAGGCGTGGTCGTCTTATTTAGTTTTATCAGTGCGTACACACTCGGGCACATGTGGAACTTTTATACGCTGGGGCGTACTGTACATGGGTTACGTCGGACGGGTCGAAAACAAATTTCTAGCCAAATGAATTAAATGCGCGTCCTCCTTTCGACGGGAAATGAACGACTCGATGTTTCTGACGAGGAAGCCGACCACATCGACATCGACGACGCTGTAGAAAGGAAAACATAGGCCGGTGTCTCGTCTCCGAATTCGGAGTTTTCGTTTTTATATTTTGCTTTCATATGCCTATAAGATTACGACGAAATCGTTTTAAACTCTATCAGGGCGGGCTAGGGGGCGCGAACGTTTATCACCGTAAAGCGGATACGATTTGATAAAAAAAAATATCCTCGACAGTCGCAATAAAAAGCAAATATCCCGCGATGACCGTGCATATTAGCCGCAGTTATTATCACGCGCCGTCCAACCACAGTGGAACGTCGGATTCTGGCTATCATCAACGAAAATCCATCAAAAAAAGCATATCGGCTTTCGTGCTAGGGAGTAAGTATATTGTACAAAAAAAAACAAAAAAATCGCTCGCTATTCTTTTATATATAATGTAAAAATCGAATTGACGAAGAGGCGCACAATTACTTATTAAGTAATACTAGCCCAAGAATATTTGATTATTATTTATTGTTATCGTTTGAGTTTCTCGACGAAAAGCCAATTTGAAGCCGTTTTTTTTATTATTATTGAATTCTAAAAGCTTCGCGCCGGCGTGCCGCAACCTCTGCTTACGTCAATAAAATGCGTCGATAAACAGCGGGAGCGGGAGCGCGGCGAGCTTGTTTCTTTACTTTGTAAAAATGCCCGGTAAAAATGTTTTAAAACAACAAAAAATCGCTTTAGAAATATTATTGCTTCAACTTTGGGTTTAATTTCATTTTGTTGGTAGTAAATTAGAGTTGAAAGACAGCAAGCAAATGAGCAAGCGCCGAAGGCGTAAGACGGCGCGTTGCTTGCTTCTATAAGTCTCTAGTTAGTAGAACTTCCTTCTTTTTCCGAGTCGATGGATTCTTTTCAATTAATACATAATCCTTACTTGGAAAAAGAAATATTTGTTTTGTTCTTTCGCCAAACGACAAATTTTCGCCTCTGTCACTCGCTTTGTGGAAAAACCTAATGAATAATTCATTACGATTGCTTGAATAGTAAATTGAGATCGTACATTAAAAGAGTATGTGTTTGAGCGAATGATTGATCATAATTGAAGCTTATTCGCTCGACGGCTAGCAACTACAGAGGGGTTAGTTGTAAGAGCTTTTCACGATATCAATTTCAATAAAACTAAATGGAATTTAAATGTGCTACAAAGTGTTTCATGTTCAGCAAGCGATTTCACAATTAGCCGGTGACACAGCGAGCAACCATAAATAAGATTCTTCAGTATTTCACAAACAATATTGATGTTGCAGTGGTAAGCAGGATGTAGCATCAAAAATATAATTTCATGTGGCATCAGAAAACTTGCATGCATCCACATTTATTCAAATTATGTAGCATCCAAATTCAAATTCCAAATCAAAGCATTCAGACTCCATTGAATGCTATAAACGAGGTTAAATCATGCATTAAGCATCCAAAATCAATTTTGGACGCAATAGGCGAAATATCGGTATGCATCAGCAGAAATCAAACTCGCTGCAGCTTCTGAAATCAATTTGGATGCAATCGTTAAACACAAATAGAGAAATTATAATTTTGATTTGCTTTTGAATTAATTTCCCTTAACAGTTAATCTTTGTTTAATACAAGCTAAATTTCTTTTAATCTTCATCAAATATCATTTTCTGCAATCCTAACGCATCTGTCATTAATTTTATTTGGCTATCGCTTGCCATACTGTATTTTTAAAAATTTGTTATACAGCTATTTCGAAAGTTACTGATGATAAAGTATTAGCTTGGAACTTTACTAACGATGTATTCGAAATGAAATTATCTATGCTAGAAGAATACGTAGTTAATTTCGTTATTTACTGATTGAAATGAATTGCTGGAAATCGGGCCTTGTAATAATATTTTAGTTTTCCTCCCACTTGAGGTACTATTTTTAGTAACAAAACGCGCAAATCCGAAATTAGATTCTTGCTTTTTTTTACCCTGCAAGCCCGTTTAATCGAAATTTATATATAGCTTACTTTGTTAAATCAAAGACAGCGCTCGCTATCTTACTCCTCAAACAAATAATCGATTGGAAGATGCCTCGAAGTGTGTAGAAGCTACTTTGTTAGCTGTTCAAGGCACTTTATCGGGTTGTAATTGCGTGAAAGCATGGTGCTGAATTTTGCTTTGTTTACAGAAATCCAAGCAGATTTCTGCGTCAGCAAGGTTGGTTCCACGGTTTATTTGTACAATATAGATAGCTGGAAAAATCATTTCTTAAACCTTGTTCCTTGCTCCATCTTTCGCAAACTTTGCTCGCTTTCGCTCCATTCATTGACGTCATCGTTTGAGAGTTTTTGGTGAAAGGGAAATGTTTTTTCCGATCCATCGTCTTGCAAGGAGAAAAAGTTTGATTGGTTCCTCTTTTTTGCCCCCTCGTTCAGAGAGAGAGAGAGAGAGAGAGAGAGAGAGAGATAGAGAGAGCGAGAGGAGAGAAAAACGAAGAGATTCGCCTTTAAGGAGGAAGAAACACACCGGAATTGGGAACAAAGTTGTTTCACATTTTTTCTAGTCCCGTTTAACTTACGTCATTGTCGACGAGAACAAACTTTTTAGGTCCACTAATGTCGAAATTTTCGCGTGGAACTCCGAAAGAAGTGGAAGTACATTAAAATAACTTCCGTTTAATCACTTTACCCTCCTTCCTATCTAACCAATCCATCTTGGGTTACATGTAGTGCTTGCTCGGACTGGTGGTCCATGTAAATCTTTTTATGCATTTTTTTCCAACAACCTCTGACCGATCATGAGGAGACTAGAAAGCCCACGAGCCTTCGGCTGTTATATGTTTTATTATTACAGTAAGTCAAAAGAGAGATAATGCAATTTTCAATAAATTTTTTATCTTTCTTTGGATAATTGCTCGTTTTCATGGTAGCTAGCGTGAAAAACTTGCCTCGTAATGATGCTATCGATGTAACCTTTAGCATTGACGAGTTTCAGCAAAAATCACTAGCTCGGTAAAAGCCATTTCCGTTTTTGTCGCTTACCTTGGAAGCATTTTTCATTTTCGAAACACGAAATATTAAAAAAGTCTCTTTTTACCCGCTCTTCCGACATCTGTGATTTATATAAATATTCAACACTCCGCAACATGATTTCATTTTATTTCTTAAAATGGGTTCACCTGTCGTCGGCTCTTCCGATGGTCGACATCACAGTATATCGTTCGGCTGTTACAGCTATCTTTTCTATGGTAAATTTATCAAAATTATTTTGGAATTTGATTCGAAATTAGTCAACTTTCCGACGGTTCTTTGGAATTTCAAATAAGATTTTATGCATTTGATGTCACTTCTAATATTTCATTAGCAGCATCAGCCGCAAATAGATGAAATTTGTTGAAATGATTTTTCGAGTTCAGACAGTTGCAAGTGAGCTCTAATAATTTGCTTTGTCACGTCGACTATGTGCTAATTTTCCATATAAGACAGGTAACAGATTCTTCCGTCAGCCATTGCAGCACTTAGATTCCGTTTTTCATAATCCGCCGAGTGTCATACGGGAAAAGTAACTTGCGCATCAGCAACTTTTGAGCCGCTGTAATTTGAGCATTATTTCTACTGTTACAGATCGCATTTTTTTGCTTCATTCTGGATTTCGAAAGATTGCAGATCGCTTCCGCAATTATTTTGCAGGCTACAAAAAAAGATATAACACTTCCGAATTTTTGAAATCGCGTCATTGTTCTTTTTCTTTAACGACGTTATTTTCGAATTTGCAAAACTGTTTACGAGCCACTTGACACTTTGAAACTAGTTTGGAGAAAGTTTTTTTTCGGCTTCCTCCATTGAATGAAACTTCAGAAGTTCGAGCATACATCTGGAAGCGGCTTTTTTCCTTTGTCTCTAGTTGTTGATTAAAGAAAAAAAATCAAAAAATCAGATTTATTGAACACTGCAATCAGAAATCCAGCGGCTACAAGATTTGTTTCTTGGGCTAATATCAGAAATTAGAAAGCGATGGATGTGCTAAGTTTACGCTACCACTGAAATACGAAAGTCAGATTATAAAATTGTCAGCTTGACTTCTTTAAGGAAATCGAAACATCGACTGCTGCAGGGATAGGTCCTAAAATTTGTTTTTTGAAGCTCGTTCAGTGTAGATCATGCTCTGCGATTTTTTAATTGCAGCTCGCCATAAATCCAACACGTCCGATGGCTGTAAAAACTGTCATTCAGCTCTTTGAAAACGTTCGCTTGTTACTTTTCTTAGTTGAAAAACCTTTTCTTAACTACCCATCATCGAATATACTTTTAAACGTTCCAACTCGAAATCTGGCGGGGTAATAAAAAAGAATCCAGTTCGAAGATGATGCATTTGGAATCGACGGGCACACTCGAATCATTGGGCAAACATGAAACTACTCGAATTTTCGTCCAGTCTTCTTTATTTCAACGTTATATCCTACTAGTTTTTCGGATGTTCATCATCGTCGGTAGTTCGTCGGTGGTGGTAACTGTAGTCGGCGATCTGCGACCTACGCAAAAATAAGTTTCGAATTCGGTGCTCAATTAATGAATTTCCTGACGGATTTTATAACATCATTTTGACTGATTGCGCCGATTTCTCATTTCACATATAGTTCGTAGAATTTATAATCGCCACCTCGGCTAGCTACTTAGTTTAGCTAGCTAGCCTGCCTAATTTGCATATGGCTGGTGGTGCTCATAATAGACGGGCTCATGTTCATCATGGTCGCCACAATCGGCGACAGTACAGGCGACCATCGGCCACTGTCGCCCGATCGTATTCGTTTTTAAAAGGGGAAAGACTGTACAAGTGGATTAACGAAAGTGGAGCTAAATTCAAAGAAGCGATGGAAGAATCCTTCTCTCATACTTTTAGTCATAATCCAGAGCAATTATTACAAGGTAAAAAATGTCTTGTTAATTGCAAGCTAGGTTTCTTGCTTGCGCTGAACGATTTCACGCCCTAGCGCGTGAGTTTAGCTTCCTTCCTCGATAAGCGTGCGCACAAACAAAATCTATGTCGTTATTTTCGTTTTTCTCCACCGATTTCGTTTTTACATCGCTTCCTGTTTGTCAGCGATGTCAGGAGATAGAAATTATAGTGCAAAATCTACTGGTGTCATTCATTAGCTTTCACTACCTCGTATAAGCGAAGCAGGTGAAATATGATAATTACCTATGGAATATTTTTTCAAATTTGTTTATCGTCAGTCGAGGTAGGTCGTCTTCGCATTCAAAATAACAAGTCTACCATAGGGGCAGTTTTTCAGCAGTCCGGATCAACTTTTCGATGCTTTTTCTCAGCTAGACATTTTTTCGCCAGCAAGAAGATGTGATTGAATGACTGTTTTTTTGTCCAATTTACGCAATAAGCCTGTTTATAAAAATGAAGACAGGTGACGTTGTCCATTAACTAACTACCACCACAGATCCTCGTCGTCGTCGTCGTCTGACTGACTGACTTCGCCTTACCTCCGACGTCGTAATGCAGAAAAGATTTAGTAACTTTCTTTACGTAAACTTTTAGCAACAAACTAAGGAGCCCCCGAGGGCTTTCTCTGTTTAAGTTTTTTTTGACATATTTCGAGTCTGAAGAGAGGCAAAATGCGACACGCAAGCAACGGAACTCCGCACGCTCACAACACCGCAGAGGAAAGCCAAAGTTTTTGTTTTGCTCTAAAATTTCAAAACGTGTCGGCAATTTTTTGTGCAACCGATACAACGACCAACGACGAGGACACAACGCGCAGCGGCGTCGGAAAAGAAGCGCTAGCTAGCTAGCTAACGGGCTAAAAGAATAAATTTGCACCTTCGGCCGCCGCTTGAGAGGAGTTGGAAAACAATTTTCATCAACCGTTCTCGACGACGCATGGAGCGTTCTACGAAATTATGGCCCTATTAGCTCAGCTGCCGTTCTCAGTCATAATAGTTTATAACGTCGGCTTGGTATTTGCGGCGGCGTTAGCGACCGTCGTCATTAAGGGATTCACGTTTCGAGCCCGAGAATCAAATACCGACGACGAGTTTTAATCCCAGACATATACGGACCGTATACCAACGGTTAAACTACCATATAAAAAAAATTATAGAGGAGAACCGTTAAAAATTCTGAAACCGCGGCCGAGGCCTTCCTTCATGTTGATCTTTCGCTGGCTCTGATTCCAAAATCGACTCGATTCCTTCCGGAAGAGAGCACGAAAAGCGTCCGAAAGTAAACGTCTTGAGTTTGGGTAAGCAAAAAAAAATTTGCCACCTTATACTTTACTGGCCGTTCGAGGAAGATCGAAAAGTATAAAGCCCTCCCTCGCATTTTGGTCTCAGCGTCGCAACATCGAACTCGTTCGATTTATCATTGTTGCTATCAGACGTAGACGATAAAAAAAGAGATACAAATTTTCCCTCCGCTTACTTATTATTCTCTACAAATGGCCGAGAAATTATTTCGACGTTTCTCGTTCGGACCCGAATCTTTATTTCGGTCGCGTAAAAAGAAGAAGCAAAAGCAAACTCCCAAAAGCTCCTCCGAAGATATATCGACGATAAAAGAACAAGACAAAGAAGTAAAAGATGAAGAGGAGGAAACGATCAGCCGAGAGGACGACGATGAACGATTTCACGCTAATCTCTACGCTGAACTTCGAGCTCGGTGCGCCGCCTACAACGCTCCGCTGACCCCGATTTTAGGCGACGCGCTAGCGCTCGCGTCCCCCTTGGCCAGGACGCGCCAATCGCGCTCGTCGGCCGCTATCAGTGCTGGTAAAACGAACTTGCCGGGCAGTCGCTTGTTGTTAAGTTTGTCCGATTCGACTGATTACCTGACGAAAATACGCCGTCGCGGCGGCGTTAGTAAGGATCAAATTCCGCGCGATCATCACGCACACGGATTTCACGATCGAATTATAATGGGTAATATTATAACCGTGGCCTAATAGCATAATTTGACGCTAGCTTATTTGTTTTTCATTATTCATCAAATTCAATTTCTTTAAAAAGTTAGTGTCGGTAGGTTTTTTGCTCGTTTTCCACTCGCTGAGACGACCTTTTGCTATTGGATTTCGTCGAATGGCGCGCTTTTGGTTCGCTAGCAAGCTACTCGGCTAGTTAGTGCGACGTGTGTTTTTAATTATGAAAATGTGAAACACATCCTACGTGACTATTCAAAAAATACAATGGCAGCTCAACCGTGGACAACATTTTTATCACAATTTTGTAGTTGTCAGTCCAGTCGCAAAAATTGGCGGCGATTGTGCTGAAATAAAACAAAAAATCTTCAGCCATTCTAAACGATCTTTCGGCGCTAGGGCGAGCGACAACTTTTCGCACCAATCATCATATTCTTTTGTTTTATTTGATTTATAAATCGAATTCTTAATACATTTCGCTATATATCGCACCATAATTCATTCAGAGAAATTCATTTTTCGAGAGAGAGAGAGGAGCGAAAATCGAGACAGTTTGCTTTGAGGATTGAAATTTTGCATTGCGGATTGAAAATTAAGTCCATTTCGACTTCGGAAAATAGACATTTCGAAAATGTAACTGTGTATTTTGCTGGCTAAAGCTTTATTTTTGGACGAAAATTAACTTTTAGGAAGTAGAGCGAAAAGTAATTAAAATTTTGGTGCTCTTTGGTGGGTCCCGTGTTTCATTTAGTTAAACGAATAAGTTATGTCCTTTTTTACGACTCGTTGAGCAAAAGTTGACTGATTGCTTAAATTCGAAAAACTGGAGTTTATTGTTAAAACACTTTTTTTAAGTGCAAGAGGAAAAGGCGATGGCGGCCGTGCCCCAATATCCGATCGAAGTTCAAAGATTCGTTGCATACGTGCAAGAAAGAAAAAAGAAACGAATATTGTTCAAAGGAGAATTATTGGTAAGCGAAATTTTCTAAAAGTTGAAAAAAAACGCCGCTATTTGTTGTACCTATCAATCTCAAACTCGAGTGCAATGCAAATTAGTCCTGGACCGTGGAGGTTGGTCGTCTTGATGATATCTGATTGCCAGCGAGTACGCTAAATCGCTAGCAATCATCGCATTATTTGTCAATGGCTAGCGCAGATTTTTGCATGCAAGCGCGTTTCGCAAGCGCATTTTTATCGCTCACTGCGTGTATTATCGCGCTTTTGAATCGCAAGTTAGCTCGCGAAAGGTTAAGTTCAACCTGTAAGCACTCGATCGTTAAAAAGTCGCTAAAAATTGATTCCACTCTGGAAACGTAGATTTTTCTCTAGGGCATCTCTCTCTTTTCAAGAAAAACATTTGTTTTTAAAAATCTGCGTCGTTTTTCCGTTGGTAAAAATGGCGTAGAAAACCTCAACGAAAACGAAAATTCAACATAGGAAAATCAATCAACGAAACAAGGATGACGTTAATAGAGAGCCAAACTATACGTTCAGAATCCGCGTACCGATGTTTCTAAGAAGCTGATTTATATTTTTGATAAAGAAAATCGCAATTTGGCATCCAATTTTTGTTTTTATTTTCACAAGCTGGGATTAGGATTTTCATTTTCGTCGTAGAGCGAAAATAAACTCAAATTTTTAGTTTTCAAACAAAAGTCTGGCTAATCTGCATACTAATCCAACTAAGCTGTTTATATCAAAACAAATGCAGAAGTTGTCTGGCGATGTTGAACTTCGACTAGCAAAAAGCAAAATTTCTGTTGGATTATTGCATTGCAAAACGCCATTTTATAATGTTTAAATCTTGCATCATTAATTTGTTCATTGCAGACAGTAATTCGCACAAAATCTAATTGAAAACTTGTTTTATACAAATCTAGTATTTTTTTGTAAGCTAACCAGTCAACCGGCGCATCATTAGCTGATTTCTGAAACGCATTATATAAATGAAATTCTGTGAAATTAAAATTTGCTCCTCGTCAATCATTGTCCACTTTCGAAACGAAATTCGTGTTGCGAAAAATTCTTCATTGTGAAAAAGTAGCGAGCGATGGCCAAACTTTTATTTAAGATGATAAAAAAGGCTTCCGAAAATCACAAAATGGAATACGCGACGACGAAGGAAATCGAACATCGCAACAATTATCCCGATGTATTGCCCTTTGATTACAATCGAGTTATCCTGACAACACTGCCTTCAGAGCCACATTCCCATTACGTAAACGCCAGCTATGTGGATGTAAGTGTCACTCTGGTGACCCAAATCAGCACACTTTGTATCATTAGACGCTCGAAAATAGTTTCGAATTCAATTTTCGGCGACCATTTCGCGTTTAAGTCATTTCTGGGCGAGATTTATCAACAAAATCAAGTTGGAACTGTTTTTTTTTATATTACAGAGCTTTTATCACCAAAAAGCCTACGTAGTTACTCAGGCAGTAAAAACGAAATTAGCGTGCGTTGATTTTTGGCGAATGGTTTGGGAATTAAATTCCAATTGCATCGTGATGTTGACCAAAGTGTTTGATTTCATGAAAGTAAATAAAAAACAAACTCGTAAATATGTTATTTTGCGGTTCAATTTCATTTAATGGACGATGAATTACTCCGAAAGTGTTTTCGCTGGTAAATCTTCTAATCTGGCAAAAAATCGTCATTGATTTTGTTTTTCAGGTGATGTGCCTTCAATATTGGCCTTTGGCAAAAGTTAATTTCGGTGACTTATTTGTTGAAACATTGGAGACCAAACATTACGCCTATTTCATAATTAGGACATTAAGGATATCGAAAGTGAGAGCTTGATTTGTTTGATCGCTGCAACGCGACTTCTATTTGCTCACAAGCACTTGTAATGTGCAAGCGCAAACGCGTACTGTGCTTGGAAAAACAACTTTCGCACTACGCGCTGTAACTTGCAAGATTTGGCTTTATACTTTATTTTTGAAACAAATTAACTCACTGTCTACCGTTAAAGGTGGACAATGGTACGGAAGTGTCGCGCGATATAAAACAATTCCATTTTACCGAATGGGAAGCGAACAGTTTACCTTACATTAGTGCATTATTGGACTTTCGACGGAGGATACGACAGTATAGCTCGGCCAATCCCGCCGAAGGGCCCATAGTTGTACATTGTAGTAACGGTGGTGAACGTAGCGGTGTATTTCTTGCCATCGACGCCAACTTGGAATTAGCACACGAGGAACATTTGATCGACGTATACGGTTATTGCAAAATTTTAATAAACGCTCGACAAAACTTGGTTGAAAGTTTGGTACGATTAGCCCGCTAGCCAGCGGATTTTTTTGCTTGCTTGTTGACTGACGATTGCTTTTCAATGTTGAAGGACCAATATATATTTATCTACGACGCTTTGGCCGAAGCTGTACAATGTAATATGGAACCATTCCCTTTGAATGAGCTTAAAACGCGAAGTACTCTATATATGACGAAGAAGAGTCGAGCGACGATGGAATTGCAACATTTAGAAGAATTCAAGGTTACAGAGCCTCTCTTTGCTTATAAACACTAGCGACACGACGTTTATTTTGCTTTTTCAGCTTCTTTGCCATTTGACTCCTTCGTTGAGGATAGGCGACTGCGCCGGTGGTCACCGATTGGAAAATCGTGGCAAAAATCGTGATGTTATGGTAGTGCCTCGTAAGTCTTACTTTTTTTTTACAGTAGTCGGCGAACTTCATGATTGGTTTTTTGTTTTGCAGCCGACTATGCTAGACCCTATCTCAGTACTTTGCACGGTGAAAGCAAAGATTATACTTACATTAACGCAGTTATGGTGGATGTAAATATTCTGCAACTGTCGATTTGATGAATAGTCATGATTTCGCATTGCAAGCACTTTTAGGGATTCACAAGGAAGAACGAATGGATAGTTAGCGAGTGGCCTAAAAGTCATACTGTAGATAGTTTCTGGGCTTTGATATTCGACCACAGTTGTCACACGGTTGTAAATCTAAGCAGCAATCAAAAGAACAGCAAGGTAAGTCAATCAGCTATGAATCGTAACAAACTAGAAGGATAAGGCTGTCGCAGTGCTAAGCAGCGGTCGAATAAAATCGATATAAAACAGTTGCAACGTAAGTCAGCAGCGGTGCACATCAACATCGACATGAGGCAATTGCAAGATAAATCAATTGCAATGCAAATTAGCAGCGGTAAAACAAACAGTGATGTTCATCGGCAGCGATGAATGCGTTATTAATAATAAGTCAATAAATAATAAGTGTAAGTCAACAACCGCGAGTGAGCTTGAGTGATGCGATGTAATTTTAACAGCGAAGAATCAAGCAGCATTTTTGTTCGGCAACATCAAGTTTTCTGACTTCATTGTTGACTTGTTTTTAGTCTTTTCCGCAATTCATCCACAACAAAGGTCGTCAGGTCTACGGGCCATTCATCGTCGAAGTGATAAGTTATCATTCTTACCCTTACATGACGTCTCACATGGTTAAAGTGATGAAAAGAGTAAGCTGTTTGTTTGTTTGTGAAATCAATTTCGACAGCAATAGTTAATTTTTGTAGTGATTATAACTCACTTTACTTGACACATATTTTGGCATGGAATTTTGTTTTTTTATGTTTCGATATTGTTCGTGGTGTGATTATTGTGTTTGTTAAATATATAACAAAAAATATTCAGAAAGCCATGGACATTGCCACCGAACAACAAGAGCTCAGGCAAAAAGAACACGAGAAAATGAAAGAGAAACATCCGAACAAGGAGCAGAAATCAGTCGGTAGTTCAAAGGTGGATTCTTTGGTATAATCTACAAATCGCTATACTTTTATCATTATAATCAAAAAAATCTTTTAACATCACTTTTGTGCACCTATATGCATGCATTCCCGCCTTATTTTATCGTTTCGCTGTTAAAATTCAACACGATTTCAACTCTAGCTAATCGAATTTTTGTTTTTTTTCGTTTCAGACCTTCATGCTCACGGAGATTATGGCTTCCACGAAGAATACATCGTCGGAAGCTGAATGCAAGATTTGCAATATAATCAGCGTTAAAATATGGCCTATACAGCATCGAGTGCCCATGTCCACTTCCGGGTTGATAGACGTTGTGAAAATGGTCAGGTCGTGGAAGAAACGAGCTCCGGACAGGCCGGAAACAAAGCCAACTGTAGTTCTATCACAGTAAAACAATTAGTTTCGACTTATTGCTCGTCTGCATCTCGCAACTTTTTTGTCGTCCAATTTTCAGCACGGGCGTTAGCAGGTGCGGAATATTCATAGCTGCAAATATTATCGTCGATCAAATGGATCTCGATAAAGAATGCGACGTGTTCCACGCGTGCAAGATGGTACGATTAAAT
The DNA here is from genome assembly GCA_034698125.1 of Prionchulus punctatus. Classification (NCBI taxonomy): domain Eukaryota; kingdom Metazoa; phylum Nematoda; class Enoplea; order Mononchida; family Mononchidae; genus Prionchulus; species Prionchulus punctatus. The sequence goes on along the minus strand of JAQGBA010000200.1, from coordinate 18,902 downwards.
CGACCGCAGCTGATGGAAAACAAAGTATGCGACTTCTAAAACCAACTAACCAGCACTAATCTTTCAATAATCGCTCACTGCCAACATTTTCACGAAACCTTTAATTTTCTACACCGATTTCCACTGGCTGTCAACGGTTTTTTGTTTTCTTCGCCTCTAGGAAGAATACAAATACCTCTACGATTTAGTACTTCATTATTATATGACCAACGCTGAATACAAAAACGAAGGCGAGAAAAACGGGCCAGTAGCTTTACATATGGAAAACAACCACGTCCCTGTTCTTATTACCAACAAAAATACATAAATTTTTTGTATGTGATTGATTGATTTATTTTTACAGACTCGATGGTTGAAATGCAAAATTTTATTTGTGTCTTCCCGTTTCCGTAATGTAAAATTGAAATGACGCGGCTGTGATAAAAGTTTTTTATGATTTGATGACATTAAAAATTTCTATTTTTTTTTCTACAAGTTTTCTTCTTTTCTTTTTTGATGCACTTTTCGCGACGCCCGAAAGCTTTTCTGTGATTCGTTTTTGATTTGTCTTTGCTTTTTCCCGAAATTTGGAAAAAACTGTCATTCTGAGAAAATTTTTGATTTTCCTACTAAATTTTATTTTATTTTTTATGTTTTCACAAAATGTGAAGGCCTTTTCACCTTGATTTCTGTTTTATTTTTCACTATAATAGGTTTGTTCTGTTCTGTCCTATATTTTATTTTATTTTGCTCTTTTTTACCGTGAAATATGTTATTTGGAAATTTTTTTTTTGTAAATTGTAAAAAGAAATTACAAAATATATTTTATGAATGACTGAAAATAAAAAAATAAATTATTTATTTTTTTAAAAGGTGAGAGAGCTGATGTTTTTGCAGGTTATTAGCTTCGTCAAACAACACCCTCTTGTTAAAAATGCAAAATGGATTTTGGTTGAAGCGCAAGGCGTTGTAAACACTTTACAACAAAAATTTTGCTCGCTGATTTCGTGTCGCGTCCAGTTGAGCCAATTTCGCAAATTCGTTGAAAAGCCGTTTGTGTCGAGCAAGCAATAAGTTCAACTTTCGCGCTTTCGTACTTTTTGTGTCATCGCCTGCTCGAGTCGAGATTAAAATTCGCATTTCAGTTCAAATCGAATAAACAATGGCATCCAAGACAGCGTCAACTAAATCAAATCGAAGTTCGAAGAATACGAAATCTGTCGCGACTAAATCGTTGAAAGGAATCGCATCGACTATTGGTGCAATTAACGACAAAACGACAAATTCCGCAGCAATTGGGAGCATTGCAAAAAAGAGTACAATGAGGCAAAGTTCGAGCAGTCAGCCATTTTTGAAGTCAAAAGTGGGTCGAATAATCATGTTTGTTCTCATTGGCTTCATCGCTTTGATGGTTATTGGTGCAATCGTTGCCTTCGCGTTGAAAAGTGGAGACGACACGCATACGACGCACGCTGTGAGAACTACGCCTTTGCCGCCTAAACCAAAAAGTTACTCTGATTTTCCGAACTTGTCAGCAGAATGTCGCAAAGAATATGGAAATTGTTGGTACTACGATTCAGAATTCGTTCAACAAAATGATACATCAGACCCAGAATGTGATGCTATTTTGTGCAAGTCGTTAATGCTCAAGCCGATTTTTTTTTTGAATAGTAGCACCAGAATGTTTCGACTAAGATTCATTATCGAAGGTTTCGATCGAGAAAAGTATGTTTCAGAAGAGGAGAAGATTCAACTGAACATTAAACCGTGGACGCCATGTAAAATCAAACATACCGATCGTATTGGATGGTGTTTAAAAAATCACTGCGTAGAACCTACTGACGAAAAAGATCGCTTACTGTTGCAAGAATATCACAATTTAAGTAAGGTTGACAAGGTAAAAGGGGAATGGGAGAAAGCAACGGATGAAACATGCTTGTCAAGGTTTAGCCTGTCCGACAAAACTATCACAAGTCCAACAAGTAAGTTAAGAAGGTTTAAAAAGAATAACTACATGTTGATCATTCTTTGTTTCTTAGTCGCTTGGAACACTGTCTATTTGAAGAGTGGTGAATGCTCAAGTGATGCCAACAACTGTAGACCATATGCTGTAAGTGTTCGTTCTTGCACGAAGAATTTAATTCAACGTGGTGGAGTAGCTTGCTGGCGGAATGGCGTTGACTATAAGCCCTCTAATGACGATACTGATTACCTCCGACAGTCAGATTTCCCGCTGGTTATTTCGAAAAAGTGCACGACTTGCAACAAGCCACCGACTAATGCGCCGCTTAACTGCACCAAAACAGTGAATGGTAAGTATACATTCAATGACACATGCGCTATTTCCAGTGATGATTTTGCTAATGGAACAGCAAAAACGGATTTCGACCATTGCTGTTATCAAGATTACGATTCAAGCGACCATGAATATCTTGATCCTGTCGCTGGGCTTTGTCTTCTTGGAACATGCCTGCCATGGACACCATCCAATGACTAACTGTTTTTTGCATTTACTTCTGTGAAATATTTGTAGCATTATTCCAGTTAATTTATTGATTTTAAACAATAGCCTTTCATTAAAATATAAGTTAATAAGGTTGTTTTGTTTCTAACTACAATGCTGAAATAAGTATGCCAAATTCACTTACGATACAAATATCGATAGCACAATCGACTTTGCTAAGTTGCATTAAAAATTTCGACCAAATTAGGCTTTAGATTATCAAAGTAAGCTTTCATAAACAGCATTTTTTTCATTGAACAAACATTGTTAGAAAACTTTAACTTGAGCACTTCTGTCAACATAAAGGCTTATAATAAAGAAAAAGAATACTTTTCAAATTTGACCTAATTTAATGTACAGTGTGTACATAAAAGATTTTTAATAACTTGATTTTCTAAACCGAATTACCAAAATTTAGAGAGGAATGGGACTGATCTCGGACCGATCGGATAATTATTCGCTAATCCACAAAATCCAAAAAACAGGATATAGAGTGTTCAAGGTTTTTGTGGTATTCATCCATTGTTATCCGACACCAGAGCGCATATCTCTGCGAGTATTTGACGTAGAAAGGAGTTTGATAGCTAGAAATGTTCGCCGTAAGCGGTAGGTACCTTTTTCACGCTGTCCCGGTATGCACCAGAATAAAATTAGCTTTCAAATAAGCCTCGAAAGTTCCTGTACTTTATCACGTAAGTCGGCTATATTGGTTTTCCTATTACCTGTATTATACGGCAGTATTGAGGTAGGAAGCCTAAAAGGCGCTCTTTTCAAATTTTGAACATTGAGCAACACAACGCCTCATGCTTATAAGCTAATGATTTTCTTTGATGAATGTGTTGCTATAGTTGCATGTCAGTTGTAACAGTTGTAATGACTTGCAGCAGTTGTAGATGACTTGCAACAATTATAGATGGCTTGCAAGCAGTTGTTGTCGATTGTAGCAGTTGTAGACGATTTGTAGCAGATGTGCATCAACCATTCCTCCTCCAATGTTTCAAAAAGGTAAAGCATATAATGTTAATTGTCGAAACTGAAAACAGCAACGTCGGCTGTTCAGCTGCTGAATTGAGCTACATAGTAAGTATACCGTATGCAGCACAATTAATTGTAATTTATCTTGAAAATTTTATTCAGGTAAAACAAAAGTTGAAACGCTACAGTAAGCAAACTAAATTGGAAGCTCGGCGTGCATCCGAGAAAAAGCGGTCGAATTCGACATAAAATAAAATAAAAAATATTCAGAAGTGTAAGAAACGACGTGAAAAAAAAACAAAGAATTAACTGCCGCATTCGATGTCAAGGGAAGAGCTCAACGATACGCCGAAGTGAAACACAGAGTTCAAGAACGTCGAAAGGCGTTTCCAAGTGCTGAGAAAAATATCAAAAGGCTACATCGGATTCAGCACGCGTCGTCGGAAAAAAGAAGAAATCAACGATTTTATCTCGAACATTACATGATTTTGTAACGAAAAATTCGGTGTACTATCGTCAGCACGCCGGTTCTGTTAAGAAACGTTTGGCTCAGCGTTACACGGAAAATAGAACGCCGATACCGGAACACAAGCGTCACAAATATGAAACGGATGAATTTAGACTATTCAAGAACGCCACTAAACAAGTGCATGTTTTGCAAGTTTATCATTTGAATATAGTTGCTTTTTATTCTACGTCTATAGTTCGGCTTATGAAACTGTTTCTTTCAAAATAGGTGAATTGAAGTTGGTTTACTTGTTTGTTAAGGTTTAACCAGAAAAAGTACAACCTTCGCTTTTGCAGTTCAAATGTCGAAAAGACCAAACGTCGACGACGAATCCGAGCTGCGGTCTGAAAATTTGTGCAAAAAGTCTTTCCAAATGTAAGTTTTAAAAATCAGTAGGATATTTTATGACTTTCATTTAATTTTTCGACAGAAATTTTCAAATTAAATATGCAGATTTTGCATTTGTAATACGTATTTCATTTTAGCGAGAGAAAACGAAAAAGAAATTGCCGAAGGCCGCTTACATCCGACACGGCACGCACGATTACTATAGAGTTCAACGAAATCACCATGAAATGTATGCTCGTTGTCGCTTGCAGGCCGGATATTCGAAATATTTGCAATCGAAAGGCGTTCATTCCGATAAAAATAAACGATACACGGTGCATTCGGCTTATGTAAAAATGGAAAGAATACGAAAAATGGTCGTTCAAAAATTTGTCGAATCGATGAAGAAATTCAAAAAGTTCGTTACGGACATCGACGTTGAGGCTCGACAGCTGGTGGCGAAAAAAGAAGGGTCTTGGTCGAAAGCTCACCTCGAGTTGATGTATAGGGGCAAAAGAGGACGTTATCATCTTAGAAGTCAAGAAGCGTACGGCACCGATTTAAACGACATCGTCTATGAAGTTATCGAAGAGTGCTACCAGGCTTTTTCGAACCAAAAGCTGGCAAGCCAGCATTTGAAAACGAAACAGTCGACGACGAAGTACGCGAGCAACAATGCGAAACTCACCAGTTGGAATTTCAAAAGGATAACATAGTTGCTGAGAAATTAATTCGCGACATTGATTCGAGCCAGTCGACGGCGTTCGATGAACAATCCTTGGCGATGGAATGGCCAGTCGGCTATATATCGGCGATAGCGCCCGCAAGTGGCTTCCATTTTTCTCGTCGCAATTTATCAACAATCCTGGATTCGTCGCAAACATCTTCTTTGTCGGCGTCTCAATCGGAAGTCGCGCAGACTAGTTCGCCACTACTCCGGTTGATGCTCGTCGATCAGACGCAATGTTTATCCTCTTGCCTAATTTAAAAATTATTCTGCCAAAATTGATACTTAGTTGCTTGCTTTAATTTGGGATAAGAATATTTTTATCCCAAATTGACTAAACAAAACGAAGACAGTGCAGTCTTAAATAGGGATAAAGATAGATATGTTACTAGATCAGTGTCAGAAATATTTTAATTCGCTTCCAAAGACTCCGAAGCGAAAACATCGTTTAATCGCTTCGATTCTTTTGAAAGCAACGATCGAGAAAGACAAATCGACATATTTGAAAGATAATGTTTCATTAAATGGTTCTCATGCGATTCATTTAGCTCCGCAAGTTGCAGCGGCGTCCATATTTGTACCGACGTGCGAAGAGAAAGTCGAGATGTGAGAAGAGAAAGTCAAGAAAGTTAAACTAGGTCGTATGTGCAACGCCGTTTACAAAAGCCAATATCCTGCCGATTGGGCTTGGAGAATTCACTCAGCTTTGTTGAAAATGATGGCTTCTGTTAAACAATGCGGTTCACCCTCAAATTTTGTCGCGGCCAATAAATTTCGTACGGGTACGTGAAAGAGGGCGATCATGTCAACTACTCAGATGAAAACCACTCCAGCGAGAATACTTAATTAAATATGAGGAAGTTTGTTTTTGTTTGTTTTCCTAAAGTAAATTTGACATATACATGTGAAACTTGTTATTTTTTGTTTTTTCTCTTATTCTTTTTGCTTTTGCTTTGTTTTTTTGCGTTAAATTTGCCCTTATAATGATTATTTGTCTTTTCGTTTTTTTCTTTCGTGACGTGTTGGCGAAATATCGTGTTGAACTTTTGCGATGTTTCGTTTATTTTTTGCGTTATATGTTTAAAAGTAAAATTCATATAATAATATTGCATGAAATATAAGCTTATTTTTTCAAATCGTTATTCTGCACTTATTAAGAAAAGGTGTGACACTAGGGGAAAATTGCTCTGAGAGCAAAAAGAGGAGGGAATTTGAACGCAGCTCTAGCTCTACAGTATTTCTGATCAAAATTGAAATCCGAAAGAGAGTATACTAGAAAGTTATTTAATGAGCAAAGTTGAAATCCAAAATGGACGATACTAGAAAAAAGTCATTGAAATAAAATTCTGTACACAAAAAACAAATTCCGCGCTGTGTTAGCAGCATTCTGAAATGAGTACAAATTAACTTATCGATGCGTTTTCGACATTTTTATTTGAATACTGATGACGGATACTCTACACATTAATTTATAACTGTCGCTTTGTATTTACGTTAACTTTTATTTTTACTTGTTCATTTAGCATTTGCTAAAAAATGTACTTAATTCATGACTACAAAATCGAATCACATTATACAATTGATAAAATCATTATGTAAAAATCAGACCTCGTGAAAAAATTGATAAAATCGTTACGTAAGAAATCATATCTCATTTAACGATTGATTGATTGATTGCATGCGTTCAAGTTCGTAAGACGGTATTCGCAACTGCTAAAAGCTAAGTGTAAAAGCAATTAAGCAATAACAATAACTATGAAAAAGTTGATACTGTCTGTATCAGTGAATTAGATTTCGATATGTCCGTTTTGTATCATTTCATTTGAAACCCAAAACGCGATTGTAAGTTTCGATAGCCGTGCAAAATAAAGTTGCGTTAAAGTTCATCAAATCGCTCGATAACGTTGTGACAGTCAGACAGTCGATTCGACCAACGTCAACGACTCGACCTACAACGGACAGTCATAGGTTTCCCTTTGAAAATCGATATTTTTCAAGCGCAATTTGATTTGTAATCCGTCCACAGTTTTTGCAGTGATCGTTTTCTTCTCTTCGACTTCAACTGAGACCCATCCATAATCGCCGGTTTCAGATACGCAAAAATTTTTTCATCTTCTTCATCAAACAAATTTTGCGATTTTTCTAACTCGGATATAAGCACGAGATATCGTCGTCGCTCGTTAAAGATTTGTTTTGCTCATCAGCTATGATTTTTCGCTTCGTTCGTTCGAATCGTGTGCAGTAAACAGAATACTATAGTCGACTGGTGGACGATGCGATTGTTTTTGCGAGGGAACGAATGAGAATGTCGAAAAGTGAATGCTATGAAAATTTTCTACAAAACTACTTGGCGAATGAAAAACGTTTATCGCTAATAAAAGCAACGAGATTATCGCCGTTCTTCGGTAAAATTTCCTTTGGTTATTTTCCGACATTTTTCCGTTCAATCATGCAGTAAAAACGGTAGCTGACTGGAGGGTCACGATTGTTATCTAAAGAACAACAAACAAAAAAATTGCGAGTGAGCAAATGCATGGGCAAAAAAATTTTGCAAGTGGGTGCGACGGCGCGGAATTTGTTTTTTGTGTACAGAATTTTATTTCATGACTTTTTTTCTAGTATCGTCCATTTCGGATTTCAACTTTTATCAGAAATACTTTAGAGATAAAGCTGCATTCAAATTTCCTCCTCTTTTTGTTCTTGAAGCAATTTTCCCCTAGTCTTGTATTTTGCTCAGCAACGATTTTATTGAAAAAAAGCTATAAAATAACCAAGGTTCCTTTTTTTACCACGTTGCAAATTCGTTAAATCAATTACTGCGCTTATTATAGCATAAAGCGAACCGCGAGACAAATGAACGACAGTGGTTTCAATCTTTGAAAAAAAAGCCCATTAAACGCGTTCATTATGCACAGACGACCCGGTGATTTTCATTTGAAAAAAAATCATTCACTATCATCGCTCGCTCGGCGCAAACGTAAACATTAAAACGAATGCAAATTCAACAGACGACGCGCTGTCGTCGTTAATATGTATGTGCGAGCGAACGAACTGTCGTTGTCCAGCACGCCATCCGTCGTTGGACGGGTTCGGCGGACGTCCAACGGTACAGTACGCCCTACGGGCATTTTGACGTCGCTGGCGACAACAGACTCGCGTCGGACATCATGAGTCCGAAAAATGAGAACAGATGGGAGTGGGGGGATCATGTCGTCGTGCCAAATTTTCAAGGTCGTTAATGGACGACGGGTGACAATGACGGCCGGATGGGTGCTCAATGGCGTAACTGAGAATGCCAGCCGATGTTGTGCAACAAATTTCGTTCCCTGAAACCGTTCAGCCAGCGAACCAATAGCGCACAGCCGAGCATTATATCGACGACGGATGGCCAGTTAGTCTTGGTCGTTCGTCGTCGTTCGTCGTCGTCGAGTCGTTGTCGTCGTCGGGCGTCGCGTCGAAATTCGTATAATAACGTCGCCGCCGCGCCGCCGTCGAAAACCCGCGAATTATCAAAAATTCATTTTTGTCGAAAGACGTCGGGTTGCTACGGTTCGGTTTCGTTCGCTCGAAAACGGACGCGCCGTCGAATGAAATTTGCTCGTTTTGTTTTTTCTCATTTCGCGTGAGGTAATTAACGTGAATTCACGTTGTGCTCGTTAGACGACTGGCTAGGCGACGTAAAGCGGCGCAAAGTCTACAAGTAGTTGTCGCCGTCTCGAAACTTCGAGTAGCTGATCAATTTAATTTGTTGTCGCGTGCGCTACTAACGAATTGCACAATCGAGCGTCGGCAGGTGTGCAAACAAAAAATGTCTATAAACGGTATTTTGTTAGAATACGAGCGATAAACGTACTGAAAAGTGTCTTCACTAACCGCCTACATCGCCGCGACTTAAAACTTTCTTTTTTAGCTCGTTTGGAGGCGAGGAGCGGTTGAAAAATTGCTACAATCTGTAACTGAACTGTCCGCTGCGCAAAATTTGTTTTATGAACTACTTTACGAGCGAATACCCACGCGTTATACAATTTTTGGGGAATTGTTTTTATATACGTATTCTAAAATTCCATGGTTATTAGACTGTCGGTCATGGCCGACGATGGTTCTAGTCTCTTAAAGAAAAGTACGCCGATAGCGATGTCGTGCGAAGATTTCTACACGAAACGGGTACGATATCTGGAACGTTTTCGAGAACGACACGAATCGTCGTCGTCGCCGACTAATTCGCCGACGACCACTGCGGCATCGTCGTCGTATCGATTGTCGAAAAGCGCCGATTCAATTAACGAATTTCAATCATCGTCGTCGTCGACGTCGTTCGATGATGTTTCCTCGTTGGAAAAACAAAATTCTGGTTCGAATTTCGTCAAACTCGGAAATGATATGGTACAGTAAACGCTTTGTTTTCTTGTTTCTTATTTGTGCCCGTTATGAGTCGTTATGAGACAACAAAAACGCGTACGCGTCTTCGAATCGAGAACAAATAATGAATCGCACATAAATATTTTCTTATTTCGTCGCAGCAGGTCCGAATAATATAAACTACGTATACAATGTACTGTAGACATAAAGCCATGTCGTCGCCCGACTGTTGTTTGATGACACTCGAAAAAAAGGTCTTTTCGGTAACAAAATATGTTTATTCGGGCGTTAAGCTATGTTTGTTCGGGCAATAAATGAAAACATGAGAAAATGTACAAATAATGAGGCTGAAATGCAAATATTATTACGTGGCTATTGATCAAACGAGTAACGTAAGTGTTTTTTGATCAAATCGCTCGATAACAGCTTGCTCCGACACTTTCACGTCTCAGCCATTGATTATCGTCTTACTAAAAGTGTTTGCGATGAAATCGCTCGATAACCTTGCGCCCAGACAAATTTCACGTTCTAGCCAGTGACTTTACTTGCGCAATATGTCGCTCGACCTACATTCGTGAGTTGCAAGCGCCTGATAACGATAGTTTACTCAAAAGGCGCTTTTTTACAAGACAGCCAGTCGCAAATTTAGTTTATTATGCAGATTATGAAATGGGCACTCTCAAAATTTGACCTTTTAGTGTCGCGTACCCAATTTTCACGATATTTTCACTTTCGAAATGTATAATTTTTTTCTGTGTCGTTTCCTTTCGAAAATTGCGTCGGAAAGTAAATTAATTCGTAATATATATAATTCACAACTATAGACCCATTGACGTTCGACCCTTTCATTACAAAATGTTACACACGGCGGCTGGGACAGCTGCTGTTCTCCTTTGGTCACATCCATTGTGACATTTTAAAAAAAAATGGCGAGTGAGGCCCGGGCGTCGACTGTGGTGAGAATTGTCGGTTTGTGGTTGAGCTTTTTGATTTCGTTCGAAATTTCGTTTTTCGACGCGCAGGTTCGTTTTGATGAATTCTCTCGGGTTAAACAGGTGACTGACACGAACGACCGTCGATAGTTCGACGCGAGGCGACGGTTTTCGGTCAACGAAACAAAAAATCGTCATTATCTACACCGATTCCGCGGCTGTGAAAAGGAAATGAAATTAGGTTCTGAGACTTTTTTGTCGTCAGCAGCTCTCGCTCGCGAGGCGTCCGCGCGCGAAACAGGCCCTGGCCGACGAAAATACAGTTTCCTCACTTAACTCTACAGTTCCTTTTGAGAAGTTGACCGAAAAAGGTGGGTTTTTTGTCAATTGACCGAACGGAACGGATATTATATCCGCGCACGATCATTTGGGTTTCGTAGACAATCAAACCTGTCATCTTCGACCGATGATGAACTGAGAGTTCCGTTTTTGGTCCACTATCGACGTTTATTATGATTTTTTGTGAGTTATACGGGCAAAAAGTTGTTTTTAACTCGAAAACTGTTATTTCGTCAGTTTCAAATTTGGTAGGTAACCATTTGATGAATTTCCATACACATAATGGTGCACTTATAGATCCTGGGTCAATGCCATGGGATCCCAAGAGGGGTCGACAGTAATGCGATTATATGTGGTTAAAGACCCCGATTAGTTTCACTGAGAATTTCCGTTTTGTCCAAATTTATTCATAAATATTCGAGGAAACAGTTCAGTTTGCGTTCTAGAGAGAAACCCCACTTGCTAAAGCCTCAAATCGGCACATCGACGTTTTTTTTTGTTTCTCAAGCACACTGTTGAGACTTTTTAGCAAACTTTGCAATTTCTATAACCTTCGCTTTTGTTTTTTGGTTCCAACCGCGTCCCGGGACCGCAACGTCGATGAATACCCTTGCGAATTTCAAGGGTTACCACTTCGACGGCTCTTCTTCTCACGAAATTAAAACTGCTCCTCATTGTTCGTCAGATTTGCGCAAATGGACCGTTACTTCGCACGAAAAAGTCCAACCACCAGTACAGTTTGTATGTGTGATTTTAAAATTGTTTGACAAACACGGATTCAATGGATAGAGAGGCGCGACAAAATTTTCGCTATAAACTTAACCGACATTCGAAAAACACAAAAACCAGAGAGAGGGAGAGTGAGAGTGCGAAACTTTTGTTTGTTTGTTGACAAACAAATTTGACCGGATGAAATATTCGCACGATTTCATCGAATGTCAGGATTAAAAAGTGTCGCCTGGAGATGATACTTGAGACGAAAAAACGAAACACGTCCAAAAGAAAAAGAGCAATTCACTGGACTGTTACAGTTACACGTGTAACGATCACTTGATCGGAACCATTGCGTGAGCATGGTACAATAGAGTACAGTACACTCGAGGAAATTTGCTTGTTGTATCCGTCGTGCGTGTCGGTCGTAAACATTTTCCGACTCATATCTTATTTCTTCACCAAAATTTATTACTTTATTACATCCCACCACTTTGATGATGTAACGATCGACTAACATTTACAGTACTTAGAAACAAAGTTTCCTTATCATTCAATCTATAAACAAGCCGTTACAATGAACGAGTCTGACTTGTGATGATATGACGCGTTTTATCATTTCATTGGAATTTCATAATAATCAGACGAAACAAAGTGCAAAAAAACTTTATCGCAACGCGTTCGTAAATCAAGATGCAGAGTAGCAGGCGATCGCTGCAAGTAGCTTGCAGCGTGTTATCTGGGAAAGGATGTGGCAAGTCAATTTTTTTGTTTGATATTTACTTTACCTCGCCTGACTTTCTAACTTTCGTTTGCCTTATAGTACTTTCTTTATTTCTTTGGACAACTTTGGAAACGTTTGAAAAAATGACATAATAGATCTTATTTTCAACAAAATTCACGTCCTTAAAATTTTTAATATCAATTGTAGCCATTTCGAGCAGCCTATATTTTTCTCGATTCTAGTATTATCTTGTTGACTTGTATACCTTTTTATCGTACCACTTTTTCGCCCGTTTCAATTGTTGTCTATGTCGGTCGCAAGATAGATGTTTTTTTCTCATTGTATAACTTGAAATACATATGAAAAAATTTAATCCCACTTTTTTTATGCCAAACTCTTTCAATTCGTTGATGACACCCAGTTTTTGTCAAGGACGAAACGTTTTTTGAGCCTTTTGAGTGGGGTTTTCAGCGGTTTATTGCTTAATTTTTTTTCTGCAATAGGCCAAAAATTGTACCTTTCTGAAGATACCGTCGAAAAGTGTCATGAATTGCTGTACAGTCGAGTGTCACAGATTATTGTTCAATGGTTTTTTCGCACTGTCCAATTGCGTTAATCTACTTTGCTTTTTGACGCGTTTATAAAAATTTCAACACCATTTATTGACTTGAAACGACAACTTTACCGATTGAAACTAGTTTCGAAAAAGAGTTTTTCATCAGAATTTTTCAAAAATTTTCGAAACAATTAAGATAACAAAAAAACTAGACCATTAAAGTATTAAACTGGACCCCGAACGCGCTCGCAGGTGCATCGTAAGACATTCCTATAGTTGACCAACGGTACAGTATTAAAAATTAGACCATGAAATCGGCAGATTAAAATCGCTGTGTTTTTGCTTGTTGCAGATGTACCTGTTGGAAAAAGACGTTCAATTGACGAGACAATTATTGGATTTGAATAATGCGATAGAACAATTGAAAACTTGTTTCGCCTCGTCATCGGCTCGGCCAGCGAAGGCGTCCGCGAGGAAGCTGACGAAAATTTTGTCCGATTCGTCGTTGAGCAGCGACAATTCGCTCAACGATCGCAGAACGCAACAAATCAACGTCCCTAAAGAAATAAACAAATTTTCGGTGAACGACGACGACGACGATCTAGTCGACGAAGACGAGGATGAACTTTTTTACCCAAACGACCAAAACAACGCACCTAGACAGTATTTCCAGAGGCAGAATTCGGCCCTACGCATCCCTGTCATGCGCAGCAAACGGTTCGCAACCGAAGATTTTACGACGGGAAATGGCAGGCGCAAAAACAGGGCACAAATCGTACAACGAAATTCGCTACCGATGTACGAACACAATCGCTCCACGCTCCACTCGCCCAACTCAGATTCGGGCCAATCGGCGGAATCCTGCTCGAGCGGTCCTCTGGCAGGAAACGCGGTTACTGTAGGCAGTACGGTATTAATATGCCACGGTAGTCAAAGCTCGTTCGACTCCGGCGTCCATTCGGCTAGCCCCGAGGAACGTGAGGAAATTTTTGTATGACACTTAACAGTACGCCTAAAGCTGCATTACAGTACGACTGAATCTTAATTACAGTCCCACGTCGCTTAATTACAGTACGATTTTGGCTTAATTTTTTCGACTGTGTCGAGTTGTGAGCAATTTCTCGATCGGTTCTGTTTTATTTGTTTAAAAGCAAATTATTTGTTATTATTTTGTACATTGTTCGTATGATTTTTGTTTTGTATCAGTCAAATTTGTCGAATGTGATCATAATATTTTTGTATCGATCAGTTTTGTTGTGCTACCTGAAACAAATTGCTACTCGATTTTTTTATTTTTAGTAATTCAGGGGTCGTATATAAATAAAGTAAAAATGATGTCGCACGGTAAAAAAAACTAAGAAAACGTACAGAAACTAGACGACAGTGTGTCAAAAATACACTTAATTGATAAGACAAAAACAAATTTTAATTGTGTAGCTAGAGAGGAACTGAACTATTTTCACTTCGTGATCACAGATTGGCTTGGATCGGTTTTGTCAGATTGAATTTGGCGTTGTTTGGCTGCTCTCTATAAAAAAATGGCTTGCTCTGAAATTGATTGATTATCAGTGACAATCAGAATAACTTTGATCATCGATTATTCATTTCCGTTTCGATATATTGATCAGTGATTATTGAGCCCTATCATCTATTTATCAAAGTGCTAATCGATCGATGACCAATTATGGCTCGATAATCGATTAGTTACCTAATTGTTCTAGTTGATATCGCTGATGTAATATTTTTTGACTGAATTTTTGACATCAGGAAATGGTGATTAATCATTGATGGGCTAGTGATCGATTATTGTACAAACATAATGATTTGCAAGATCTTGCTTACGTGTTGCAAAAGTTCTAACAGTGCTCCAAATTGACCAATGTAACCAGAATATTGACTCGTCTGCGCACCCCACTGGGCGTTGGCTTGAATTGCCTGAGGCCAATTATCGGGCATCGCTGGGTAGTAGGGATACGACGGGGCCACTGGACGCCAGGCAGCGCCGATGGTCGACCCTGAAATCCATACTTGTACCGTATCTTTAATCCGCCTAGTTGTTACAAATTTCTAATGGTCATACAGACTGGGCAACAACAATATGGTCCACTGTCTACGGCACTTGTAGCGTAGCAAAACGACTGTGGTGGGCACTGGGGCCACGGTCTTCTCGGGTCGCATTGTATCCCTAATGGTTCACCGGCTGGGCAGTCGCCCTTCTTGGCGCCGAAACCTTGAGCAACGTTCATGAATGAACCACCGCCCATTCCATAACTGGATCGTTGTTTCTGTTTTTCTTCTGAAAATATTGACGACTGAAACTAGAGGGAACATTTTTAAATTTTCACAAAAACTTTACCTGCACATTCGATCACAAAGACAAAAGATAAGAGGAAAATGATAGAATACATTTAGGTCGAGTATTGGTACGCGTCAAGCAAGAAAACTGTCCTGTTCAGCAACGATGAATGATCAAGAGGTTTGAAACTGTTCTCTATATACATGACTGCGAGGAGCTTGGAATTTTTATTTCACTTGAATTCTCTCTCGACGCGTTTTAATGGCAGGCATGACATTCATTCAATGATTTGGTTTGCTTTTTGAAGAGTTTTTGGATGGAAAACAAAAAGTTCCGACTGATTTTCACTCAAGTCAATCCCAAATTGAGGTCAGGTATTTATTTATTTAACCGTTTCTACGTCAGTAATGGATGCTTGGTCAACAGACGAAAAAAGTTTTCCAATGATTTTCTTCAAATGAAGAATATTTTTTTCAGCGTCCACGTACTAATGCGTCCACGTACCAATCACGAATTTCGTCGCATTACTTCATGAAGTAAAAAAGGTTAGTTTATTTTGTTTGCAATACAAGTAAGCTCGATTGAAAAATGTCAATAGCTTGAAAGCTACACCACGTTCGGATTCAACTGTTAGTCGTACCATTGTTTTGAACCATATATAGAGAAACATTTATTTTCAGAACAACGTAACAAGTTACAGTTATGACAGAATTGTGCAACATGCAACATTTAATTAACACGTAAAATAATACATAAGGGTTAAGTTGATTGGAAAGGGACACGCTAAAAATACTTAGTCCTTGATGTACCAAATTGGCAAGCATTTTCCCAGAACGCACATTCCACGAGTTCCATTTGGAGGTCGATTATTTGCGATCCATTGGATACAGCAGGGCATGAACTCAGTTTCTTCTTTTCCATTTGCTAAGGTTCATTCCAAACGGCGCACGTGTCATTGTATGTTACGATTCAATTTGATCACAGGAAACCGTAATATTCGACGGAGGCTTGTTACGGCATACTGAAGCGCAATTTTTCGTAATTCTTAACGGGAAATCCTTCACCAACAAGAAGCGTTCTCGTTCAAGGTCTATCGCTGCTGAGGAATCATTCCAGCAGAACGAACCGTCTCGTTGCGCCAATGGATTTGTGCATAAATAGTAACTCAACGCGTACGGACTACAGTCGCTTTTATTTGAGCAATGATCAAGTAATAGTCGTAACAACTGACTAAAAATAACGATAAACTATAGCAGATCATTTAAATGTAGCATGAGTTGGGAAATTTTGTATCGTCTTACCTTCTGTGCGGTTCGCTTTAGCAGGAACAAATTCTAACATGCATTGTTTCGATGGACTAAGTTCCCAACCTGCATTAACAGGGTCCGAACTAGCGTACATGTTCAGCAGCTCCAGGTCCTGTTTGTCGTCCGGTTGAACGCATTTATGATTAACGCATGGTCACCAGATGCGTGTTCACCATATTTATGCAGGCTGCACGGCAAATACTGTTCATCTGTAACACTTGCAAAACTTTCGTCGTGTCGCACGTAAGTGCCCATGATGAACTACAGCTAATTCTACAGCATTTGGCGATTTATCGACCGTCTCCTTTGGAGAACTTTCTTTGACAACGACTTTTGATTTGTCTGCGATTCCTTTTTCCGATTGGATAAACGATTTGTTTGGTGCGGTCTTCCCCGAAGCTGCTGCTGAAGCGGACTTTCTTGAAGAGGTCTTACTTGCAGCTGCTGTTGAAGCGGATTTTGTCGAACAAACAGATTTAGTTGACTTTTTGGATGCCATTTGCTGACTTTTTTGAGAACTGAACGATAAATGCGAAAATTTGCCTGGTAATGCGAAGACACGACTAATCTCCAGACGAAATAAAAACCGAACTAACTGCATTGTGAATCGCTCGTTGTAAAGTGTGTGCTCCGTTCGAAATCCATTCTGCATTTCGGGCAGCATTCTGCACAAATGTTTTTATGTGAATAACTCAACATGTAGTTTAATTAACATACCGATTTTGCTAAAATCAAGTGGTGTATGGAGTAAGTAATTCTTAATAAAATGGGAATAAAGTCACATTGAATTCATAAATCAACTCGTTTCAAGCAATCTTCCTCTAGACTGGTTTTCTTTCAAAGATATTCTCAAGTTTTATCTTTCTTGTTTGTATAATACAGCCAACCCTTGATAGTCCGACGTGATATGTTCCTCGACAAAATGTATCTGATGTCAAGTTTGTCGGACTGACAAATGTTAGACTTCCAATTTTTCATTGAAAATTACTGCAAGGATTATTTTTTCTTGCTTTTACACCCTTTTTAAAAGTAGTATCCTTGAGAAACTGCAAATTATTGAAAGGTTGCAGTGAAAATGTGTTTTCATACATTAAAGTGTCATATTAACCAATGAAATGTTGCTAGATTTCATAAATTAACGTCACCTTTTTCTCAATTTCAAGTTTCGTCGGAGTATCAAGTGGAAGAATTGTATTGAAATGTATCTTCATTATATTAAAACTGTGTCAGATGTCGGATGTCAAATGTCGGATTGTCTCATACAGGGTGCGGCATAAGTTCTGACAATTTATTAAATCCAAATATCTCACTGAATATCCATCAAAAACGTGAATGGTTTTTTGAAATCACTCGTCAAGACCGTGACTAGTTCTTTCTTTCAACAATGCAAGCGTCCAAGCGAGTGACAAAATTATCGACGATGGACGAAAGTTGCTCAACACTGAGGTCGGCCCACGCTTTTCGGTCAGCAAATGCGCCTTTTGAATCTTGTACGACTGATATCCCATTCCTTTCACAATTCGTCGCACAGATCGTTCGCTCATGCCAAGTGATCTGGCCAGCGCTCGTTTTGGCTGGGTCGAGTTTCGAGTGATGCGTTTTCGGATCTTCTCGTGATTTTGCATCGTATTGACTGTACGGGGTCGGCCAGATCGTGGGCGATCAGATATGGACCCCGTGTCTTGAATCTTTTGATCGTCCGACGAACCGTTGCATCTGGAATCTGCAGAATCCGCGAAATCTCAGCTGGACGAAATCGGCGCTGATGCATCGAAATTATTGTTGAGCGACTTTTATTTTCCATGTTTTCGAATTCATGCAAAAACCGTTTCTTCGCTACAACTGCTGTTTTCTGATAGCGACAATACCGAAAACTCACTTTTATGCTTTCCGCCTGATAGAAGTTACATAGGATAAACAGTAGCGCGCGAAGCTCAAATACACCAATTGTCAGAACTTATGCCGCACCCCGTATTTACATATCTCAAAACAATTTCTCATTTCTATAAACAATCTCTCTTTTCCAAAACACATTTCATCATTCATTTACATTCATTCTCTTATTCATACTTTTTATACACACCTTTCCATACACGTTTTACAATCTCTTTCCAATTACTGAAACTATTACAACAAATCCCACGCTCTCCTCGCACTTTCTGTTTATAACCCGAGCCTTAGTGCCGATTAGCCAGTTGGAGGCACTCGTTGGTCGGTCACTCGTATGGTTTTCGTTCGTTCGTGTTGGATTGGCTCGATCGTGTACAATAAAGTATCGCATGCCAACGCTCGATCATACAGTACACCACCATCCGACACACAGTGACGGACACCGCCGTCACAGTTTATCCGAATATCGGCTATCACATCCCACTGTATCAAGTAATGGTAACATTTGCCAATGCAAGTTCAAGTTGCGCCAATGCTGCAGCTGGATATAATGCTTCTCTTCCCACCTTTTACACTGTTGGCGATTATATGGTATTTCAAGATGTAATGTACGTTCGTTTAGTATTTCTAAGTATTCATATGTGGTGTATGCTTTTTTCCTGCCAAAAAACCGAGTGGCTTTGGTAACGGGCGGGCGAAATATATAAAAACAATTAACTGGGTAACTGTGGCGTTCGAGACCAGTACAGGAATAACCAATAATGAAACA
>JAQGBA010000199.1:0-52641 GCA_034698125.1 Prionchulus punctatus | reverse complement strand
GACTAGTACGTCGAATAAAAAACAAAAAACCATGGATGAGTGCAACGTCGAATTGTCATTTTCATTTCAATTTCCCTATGTTGACCAGTCGTTTGTGCAATTCCAAAAATTCTAAAAAAAATCAAAGTAAATTCATGTGAAAACAAAAAAATTGTATTGAAGCGACTGACCATTTTTGTTAATAAGTATGCTTATATTTCGATCAACGCATTCTCTGACTAATTTAATTAAATCTTCATCGTTTACAATGATGTCCAACGATTCTAAAACTGTTTGCGTTTCGTTGATATTGATGTAGCCATCGTTGTCTCTATCTGTAACCTACAACATTACATTCTGGAATTTGCTCGAAAAACACTCTGGCAAGTCAATTTATGTGTAAATCTAACACAGATACCAGCTAAAAACCAATTTTGTGCTTACCTTGAACGGAAGCCTAGCTTTTTCTAAACTTCGCAATGATGCAGCCACATGAGAATCAGAAAAGAAAAATCGGTAAATCCAATAATACACCTATCGTCCTTGCAATTCGCAGCGATCATTCGATTCAAAATATTATTCGTATGTTTATAATTTGTTAATTTTTCAATGGCAGCACCGAGTTCATCTTCGTTGATTTTACCATCGCCATCTTTGTCGCTTTCGTCGAATACGTTTTCACACGATTTCGTTGGTTTAAGGCTGTCGCCTTTCTGCAAAAACAAAACAAAACAATCGAACCAGTTTTAAGGTATTATAGCGTATCTTACCGAACTTAAACGAAGTTCTTTGTACAGCTTCAGAAAGTCTGCAAAAAATTGTAGAAATCAACAAGCACGATTTTCCCAATCAGAATTTCCGTCGTACTTGAGAATCCGATTTGTTCGCTGCTTTGATTTTTTCTTTCTTTTAGAAATCGAGCCCAGCCTTCTTCGGATATTTGAATCTTCAGTGTTTGTAAACAAATTTCGCTTGATCAATTGTAATGTAACCAGAGTTGTCCAAATCGGAGATCTACAAGTAAAAATACTTTCGGACTTGGTTAGTTCAATAGCGAGCGATATTTTGTGTTTACAGCGAACGCTTGCAAGCATTTTCGTTCAATTTGGCTAGCGAATGAAAAATGAATAAAAATTCTGGAATGCAATGGTAGCTGATCTGTAGCTGTTCGTCGCTGCGATTAAATTTTGCAAAATCGAAATGGATGGCTGATGTCCGATCATGATTTCGATAGCTTTTGCAAATTCTTCAACGTTTATTTCGTTGTCACCATCTTCGTCGACTAAATCAAAAACTCCTTTTACGATATCCTGAAAAATTGGAAACATCCACAGATAAGATCGTAGACAGTGACTTTGTTTGTAAATTACATAATCCGGCTTAAACGGCAATGTTCTCGATCAAACATCCTTATTCTGCTCTTTGCTTTTTAGTTTGCAGTTACCTATGAAAAATTAGTTTGCAGACAAAGTTTCTGACACGACCGCTCAGGAAGGAAGCCAAAATGTGAAATGGAACGTGTTCACTTTACACATTTTAATTTACTTTTTAAACACTTTACACAGTCGAAGGTTTGATTTTTATTGGGATTAGGTATTTGAAAGTACGAAAGCCAGTCGACTTTTTTGTTTTTGCATTACTTGAAATCTTCTCAAGGATATTTTTTGAACTGTCATTTGATAATTTGTCAAACGAAAAATAATCAAAAATCTACTCGTACTTTCATTAATTTCCTATTTTTTTCAAAGGGCACTTCACGTGAAATATTAAAATACTACTCAAAAACTTTTGTCTTATCTAAAATTGATATTTTCCTCATCTTGTAAATATTAATTTTCATGAATACAGTAATTACTCGGCAAAAAATACATCCATCTATTTTGTTTTGGAAGCCCAGGAAAATGTTGTATCGGGGTGAAAGGCGAAACATGTTTTTACTTAAAAGAAGCCAGGTGCTTTGATGTTTTAGCAGCCAAAGATTGTCTAGAGGGCTCTAGCCCTGAAATATAATTTCCATGGTACTCTAGAACTATAGTCCTGTAATTCAGTAGTCAGATAGTTCCATGTAGTCTGATGTCTGTAGTCCCCTCAAAACCTATTTTTCTTACTATGCCCTCAAGTATGTAAACCCCTCAGGCTAATTTACTCTATGGCTTGAGTTGTGAATATTTGCTTCCCAATTTGGAACTTATTCAGGCAAGAAATTTGTTTTTTTAGCTATCTAACCTTTACTTTTTTAATGTTTTTCTTTCTCACTTAAATCGAAAAACACATTACCGACGGTGGAATGTCAATCAAAATAATGGATTAGGAAAAAATAGTCGAGAGATGGAAATTGAAAATGGGTTTTTCGAGGATTAGCATCTCGGAGATAGGGAGAAAACAAATTGAACCTAGTCGAATGTGTTGATTTGTCAAAGAGAGGAAAAAAGCTTGAAAGGCTGTTTTTTCTGTGAAAATGTTTGAATTATTCAATAGAAATATATTTTTGCAGATCAACCGTACTAAATCGTTTTAAAAGTCGTCAAATTTTTTAATTTACGAGTTAATTTTTAAGAACTGGTAATAAAAATTCGATGGATATGAACTAATAGTTTTAGTGAAACCCAAAAACAACATGAAAGTTTGCTGAAATTACAAATTTCTCAGCGGCTTTTTGCAAAAAAGGGGTTCGAAAGTAGAAAGAGATTTTTTTCAGAAATTTAATTTAGCATTCTATTAGCAGATTATTTTTGTTTATGTAAATTCCTATTCGACGAAAAAACTTTCAGAGATAAATTACTCTGAGGCTTTGAAGTAAACCGCCCAGGGGGAGGGGAGAGCAACTGTATGAGAAAAGAGTCAAGAAGTCAGTTGGACAATTAGTTCGGCGAGGCAGTTAGCCAACGACATAATTAGCTTGCTGAGTGAGTAGATGAACAAGTAAAGCCAATCAACCAGTGCTGGTTAGTCACTGACTTTAAAACTGAGTCATTGCTACTGAATGCGAAATTTTTGTTTTTGAGGAACTGAAAGAAAGCTTTTTTCTTTCGAAAAATCGTCTATAATTAAAATGAAATTCGTTTTTAAAGAGCATTAAAAGCTGACCAAAGTTTATACTATCGACTATGAGAGTGTGAGAGTTTCAACTCTAGAGGATAGGCTAGGGAGGGGGGTGTTGAGAGTAGTCGGCAGATATAATTCGATTTAAATTATGGTTCCCTTTTATCTTTGAAATGTTTTCAGAAGTAGCAACTGGCGTGTATGTTTCTTGTTTTAAAAATCTTTTACCAGTCGGTTTTTGTTTTTGTTTGTGTACATTGAGCCGAAACCGATTTTTTGAAATTTTTACACTCTGGTCGAAAAATTTTCTCACTCTCACTCTCTCTCTCTCTCTCAATAGTGAAACATCAAATTTACTGGCAACACAAACAAAATGCCTCGATAATTTTTGAAATAGTTTCGAGTCGTTGTCCTGAATGCATGACAAACGTTTCAGAAACGATTTCGGCTAGTGAAGATATTTGCTCGTTTTGGAATTTACCGGGAAAAAAGCTGAACTATGGTGCCGGGAGAAATAGCCGTCTGCGTGCTCGGAGCCTTCGGGATATTTCTAATTTTGGCCATATTAATTTATTACAGATTCTGCAAAAACGATCAGAACAACGAACGAGAGTATAGGTCTGCAAAGACTAGACCTTGATTTTTGTCATCGGTTAGAAAATGCCTGCGCATCCGAGTACTGTATGTTAAATTATGTTAATCAAGTTATCAATTATTCTCAAATATTGCGGAACATTTTATTGTCGTTTAAAACGATGTCCAAGACGAATTTTTTGTTTGTCCTGAACTATGAAAATTTGCATTCGGGTACCAAAAAAATTGGAATGGTCCAATGAATTATAAGAAAGTTGATTTCCATTTAGCCGGATTTTGGACTCGAGTCAACGATGAAAATAGCACGACATCTGTTCGTTAAGCTGAAGATCGATGAGCTTTTAATTTCCGACTTAACCATGGAAAATTTTCACTCAATCCGTAGGAACGATGTTTCAACAAGATTTTCACCGATTTTGAAAACTGATTGAAAAAAAAACTGAATGGGGATGATTAAATTTTGAATATGGATTAAAAAATTGCTTCATCTTGTTTAGATAATACAAAAAATTGGAACAAAGTCGCTGCAAATTGAATCATTTAGCGTTGATTTAGCAAATCGTGCTTATAAAGTGAAATTGCTTGGAATATTATAAAGCCTGTTGATTTT
The DNA here is from genome assembly GCA_034698125.1 of Prionchulus punctatus. Classification (NCBI taxonomy): domain Eukaryota; kingdom Metazoa; phylum Nematoda; class Enoplea; order Mononchida; family Mononchidae; genus Prionchulus; species Prionchulus punctatus. The sequence continues at coordinate 48,416 of JAQGBA010000199.1, read as the reverse complement.
TTTTCAATGAAGGTATTTTATAGTTTCTCAAAGAAATAAAAAACCTCAGTGGGTGTTTCAAAGAAGTTACACAGCAACAAAAGGCAGAACTAATTTTTTCTAAAATCTTTACATCTGATAAGTCTTGCCCATTAATCATGTGAAGGTGTAGGAACTACTGACGTAACTTCTAATAAATAATACGTTATTTTTGTTTTTGAAAAACCAATAGACAAGGTTTTGTTGCTTTGAAACGAATTCGATTTTAATTTAGTTTCAATTTTTGGCTATTAATCAAAGTTTTTAAACAAAATAAAGGTTCCATTACGAATTATTGTACTCTAGAATGAAACTACTTCAATTTATTGTATTTAAACATTTTTTTATTTTAAATTTTGAATAAACTATAGATTAAACTATATTTGCCTGTAGAATTAACTTTTTGCTTGCTAAAATCATTTTTTTTATTTATTCAGGCAACAGAACTATAATAACTGTAAAAAATCACTGTACAAAAATTTGACGGTCACGAATGATGAAAAAAACTTAGCAAAATAAAAAAAACCACGATCGACTACAACGAAGAAATAAAATGTGAAAAGAATTCCATAAAGGTTACATTTCAAAAAAAAATTTTGTTTTCTGTGAATTTTTCAAATTTATTTCACATATTGTAAGGCTACTGGACAACATTATAATAAAACAGAAAAAAACTCAATGAATAAAAAACAAACAAAAAAGTCCAATTAAAATTTCCACCAGATGCTTTATGCGATAAATTACCATCCTCCCTGAGACATACTGGGTTTAACAAAAAAATAACAGGAAATTTCAATAGGAATTACAAGAAATTTGTTTTAGACATTACGAGACATAGCCATGAGTCTACAGTTAAAAAAAAATGTGCAACTATACTTAATTGTTGTTCCAAAGAATAGAAAGCAATACTCGCTATAAAATCAAAAACGACTAATAAAAAAATATATAAAAAACATTTTAACCCTGAAAAAACAAACAAAATTCCTCTTGAAGATTGTCAGGCCTGAAATAAATTTTTTAACAAAAAAACAAACAAATTTGATTCATAAACAACAAAATTAATTACCAGAAAAAAATTCGCCTGAACAGTTCATTTTTCGATGAAATAAAAACAAAAACAACAAAAAAACTAGGTCAAATTGGAGAAGAACTAGGTCAAATTTTTGAAACAACGAGGTCAAAAAATGTTTCTACTAAAATAAAAGATTGACAACCGGTTACCATACGACCACAGGAAAAAAGCACTAGCATTAATTAATTAAAATAAAAAACAGAAAAAACAAACACACCGTGAAACAGTACAATTCCTAAATACAGCAGAAAAATGCCCATAAATATGAAAAAATACAAAAAAAAATGATGAAACTGAATTTCACCCCAGAAAATGACAAGGCCGACGGAAAAGAGGTAGAGAAAAATAAGAAAAATGTAAAAATATAATAAATTTATCGAAACAAAAAATGGCCGAATCACCCGCTGGTAAAATTCCCAGTCAGCCATTTTTCGAAATCGATATCGGTAATTTTTTAAAGTTTGAGTTCTGAGGCGAAATTGGAAAAACAAAACAAAAAAATATATGAAAATATATTGAAAAACATTTATACTTCGAACCACAAATTTTTCAAAAAGGTAGAATTTTTCCATATGAATAAAAAAAGAGGTAGATTAGATATTCACAAATAATTTTTTGAGGAGTACAAATAATAAAAAAAACACTACAAAAGTATACATCGAAAAACAAAAAAACACGCACGCAAAATACCGAAAAAACGCTGGAAATAATACAAACAAACAAAAAACATGACGTGCTATCATCGAAACGAATACACGAAATGAACAAAAACACGCTTTTTCCAAAAGTTTCTCATACCAATTCTATACAAAATACGTGCGATTTTCGTTGGTCCACGACTTTTGAAAAATTGCTACATACTTTAATCAGTGGACGCATTCACGAAATAAAAAAACACAAAAAAATCAAACAGCATACACACAAAAAATTTTTGTGCATTTGTTTTTTTCTCCATTTCATCGAAAATTATAACAAAATTCGAAAAATAATATAATCAATTCAAATCAAAAAATAACTACAGAGAAAACCCCAACGAAACATAAAAAATATGGAAACAATTTTTCTCCTCTGTCTGAACTGCAACGAGCAAAAAATTGTTGTGAAATCTTTTCGATTCCCTGGTGTTCCCTGGTGATTCCCTTTTTCGATTTAAAACTATTTTCAATTCTTCACCAGAAACGATTCGCCATCCAATGTACCGTTTCCGCCCGAATATACAATACAAATTCTGAGGTAGATTTGTTTTAAGGACGAATAAAGTTTTATCGAAATGAGGTAGATAAATATTTGGAATGCTGCAACGAGCTGAAAAAACAAAGTAAAATGCTGATGAATGCGATAAATTAATTTTTTGAGCCACTGAATGACGATTTTTCAGAAGCATGCTGATCAAAATTCTAATCTTCGTGAAATGCAAAGAGAATTTCAGAAAATTTTCAGCATCATTTGAGAAAATGACTGCAAACTTCGCTGGGAGAAAGTAATTACGTACCATCTATGAATGTGGGGCCCGGGCTATGTGCAAAAACATAGCTAGCCGACCGTCGGTGACATGGCCGCAACTATTGCATTTGAAAGGTTCCTGATAACCGTGGTAGCCCATGTGCATGGTGTACATAATACAATCCTTGAATGCGATTTCGCAATAGTTGCACACATACGCGTTCGACCAGTCGATGTTTGTCGGCTGAACAGAGTGACCTACGTGAGCGTGCTCGTTAACATTGGGCTCCATCGTGTTGCTCGACGTAGTCTGATGATTGCTTAACGAAGTAGTCGATTCTGTCCGATTTAAGAGTCGCGTATGCGATTGCATCTTTTGTGACCTAGTGAAAAACAAATGCAACATCAATAACCAGCTGACAGTTATAAGTTTTTGCCAATCGAAATGTGTTACCTTGAGTTGGCATTAGTACCACCACAATCTGAAGATCGTGAGCTTATGTTCCCTGAGCTTTTGAAACTATTTAAATTCCCTGAGGCGATTAACGTAGGAACCCGATCATTCGATGGATTCGCATCGGTTGCTTCCATTGGCTGGTCGTTGGAATAGCTTCGCGACGGAGACGTTCTTCCTTGCAAGCGCAAAGCTATGTTGTCCAACTTGAATGCCTTGCCCTTTCGACGGCGGCTAGACTGAACTATCTGGTCAGCCCCGGCAATCTCGTCTCCAGAATTTTTACCACCAGAAGTCGATGCTGGCGAATTGCTATCTTGCGATATCTCATGCGGACTTGCTCGCCTTCCAGAAAAGAACAGGCTACCACTGCCGCTTCTCTGTTCTTCGCGAGGTGTGGAGCAATATTGATGTTCGAGTTGCATGTTACCATATTGGTCGCCCGGAGTCGAGCTTCCACTTTCAGTGGAACCAGAGGCTCCAGTGCCTTCAGCTATGTTGTACATGCGACACAGTTCTTTGTTTTCCATAATGTGTTTCATCATGTGAGCTGTCAAACTTTCCTTGCCTTCACTAGTTTGAAAACTGCAGAAGTTGCATCTCAACACTTGAGATGGTGGATATAGGTCATTGTCACTGTTGACATCATTTTTTGACATGAATCCAGGTATCGTTGGGAGTTGAGCACCTAGCGTGGCGATGCTGGTCATCATCGCAGTAAACTCTTGCTGTTGTTTCAATAGATCGACGAAAGGTGCCAGCGAAGCATTCGATAGTTGATTTGCACCAGCCACAGTAGGCGAAGTCATGGATGGCAAGAGAGACGATATCGGCTGTGATGTGGGTGTCGTACTTTCCCCATTTTTCTTTACCTTCGGTGGTCTTCGATTGCCAAATGAGTCCAGCACAATATTTTCCACTGCTGTTCCATCTTGATTGACAACAGTCGCTGGTGTGTGACCATATTTTCGTAAATGAAGTTTAAGGCTATGACAATATTTTGTTGCATAGGTGCAGTCCATACATCGAAACTGGTAGAAATTTGAATGCGATTTCATGTGGCTGTTCAGCATAGATTTATTGACACATGTATAGTTGCACTTGTTGCATTTGAATGGCTTCGATCCGAAATGATTTCGCAAATGATATTCCAAATGGTGCTTGTATTCGGTGACGAATGAGCATCTGGGGCAAGTCAAAACTCGATCACCCTTGATGTGAGATCGTTGGTGATCCCAGAATTCATTCTTCGATGTGGCCATGTAGCTACATTGCTTGCATCGATATGTTTTTGGCTTGCTGGAACCCATCGGTTTAGAGCAACCGCCTGAATCTGCAACGCCAGACACAACTGAATCTAATTGATCCATCAATGCTAGTGATTCATCGGGACTAGGCGGTTGCGACATGTGCCCGGATGAGTCTTGACTTTCTTGATTTGCACTTGATGGATTGTCCATAGGGTCCGGGTGAGTGTGGAAGTCGTTCATGTGTCTTTTCAAACGACCGACAGTTCGACTCGTGTAGTCGCAATACTTGCATTTGTGATCAGTATGCGTATTCATATGAGAATTGAAATGGAACTTCGATGTGCTGCTGAACCGGCAAATGTGACACGTATACACATTTCCATGTTGCGAAGACATCTGACCTTGTAACATCATACCCATAGGACCCATTGAAGCAGTGTTTTGCGGACCCGATAATAATGACGCCGATGTATGCAGTCCACTGAATGACATCGGTGCGCTGCTGATCGTTGGAATAGTTAACCCGCTGAATGTCATTGGGACCATGGGCGATGGAATTGAATTGGATTCAGGAGAAGAATCTTTCGACATGGTGGGCGTTTCTAATGAACTTTGAGCGAAACTGTGTCGGCTTTTTTTCAATGGTGTTGCTTCAGCAGGCGAATTTTCAACTCCATTCGGTGAAAACTTTTGACTAATATCAGGCGATGGCGAAGGCGAATGAGGACGATCCTCTTGCAACTCGTTGTTTTCATCTTCACCAAGTTCATTTTTTAATACAGCCTGTTCTTCGTTAGCAGGCTCGACTATACTCAAAGCTGTTGGAGTCTTGCAAGTATCGGCATCATTTTCACGCCCATTCGATGTGTCTTCATCCTCTTCTTCTTCATCATCGTCCCCGTTATCAGCCATTGGATGATCCACTGTCAGCTCGTGAGTAGCTGGTGGAGAAAATGTTGGACTGATATCTTTCGGGCAATGATCCGAATCGGAATTGTCACTTATGTCGACTTGATCCGCTTCAACTTCGTGTTGCGGCGAAGACTTCATATTACCATTGTTCGGCGGAGATATTTGCTGATAGACGCTGGAATTCTGCTGGTGGCCAGTCGCAATTTCATCGCCGCTGTTGTTCTTAGGCGAATCGCAATTCTGTATAGTGAGCATCGTTTTGGCAATTTCTAAATCATTGTTTTTGGAATAAGCTACGTTCGGCGAAACTTGCGGTTCGGCCTTGATCGGCACCGGCGGAGCCGATGGTCGACAAAAAGCCGAATTCGACACACCATTGTCGCCATTGGAACGATTCAGAATTCTCGGCGAACTGTCGAAATGTTGCTGCTGAGGCGGATGAACATTTTGATGCATCAATGGTGTCGTGGCATTCGGAATTTGAGGAAAACCTGATAATCCTTTCGACGGAAACGCTTCGATAGACGCCGCTTTTGCCGAAGCGTTCGAAGCGTAGGTTCGAAGCATGTCTAATTCGAGGCTCGAATGGTACAGCGGAGACGTTTGAGTCGCTGGTATGGCTCGACCTGACTGGTGGTGAGCGTAGTTCGGCGACTGATGTGGTACCTGATTAAGCGCAACTGCGGCAGCGGCTGCAGCGGCGACGGCGGATTCCGCGGCCGCGGCCGCCAGCAGACCATTGTACGAATTCGTATCCGAGCTATTAGCATTGGACGCCTGTGAGAACGGCGCTGAGTTGGAGAAGTGTCCCAAATAGGACGGCGATCGCTGCGGCGGCTGTTGCCGCATGTCGACTTTGCTTGAATCGTCGTCTGATGGCGCGATGATTTGCTGAGGTAGCTTTGGCCAATTCGTCATTTGATTAGGCACTGACGGTGAGGTAGGAGACGTTAAAGGGTTCGCAAAGCTCGTGCCACTGCCTGAGATAACGTTCAACTGAGGGTGCATTTGCTGCTGTTGTTGTTGGATTTGGCGCTGTTGATAACTGATCCACGGATTCGTTGTTTGCGACTGGTGGTACGCATTGGCCGAAGAAGCCGTCGGCAGTCGCACGCCGGACCAGTACTGCTGAGGTAATTGTTGCGATTGTTGCTGCTGCTGCTGTTGAGGCGTCGGCGGCGGAGGCGGGGGCAGAGGCGGAATGAGCATATTTTGATGAACAGTCGACGAGTTACCGTTCGACGTCGGCATGTAATTATTGGCGCCGCCGAGTATACCGTTGCCGTCGTTCAACGGGTAACCGTTCGGAAATCCGAATCGGTTCGCGGCGTTGGCGCCGTTCGTTGATTCCACCATGTCCCACGACTTATCGGGCATGACGCTCGACTGGTAATGCGGATGACGTCCATACTGCGACATACTATTATCATTCGTTAAATACATCCATCGAATAACCTGAAACATAAAAAAACATTAGTTTGAAATCTTGTGATCCAACCAATCTTGAAAACCGCTCATCAAAATTACAAAATTGTTCTTTATTTGAAAAATGATGACAAGTTAGAAAACTAACTAACTAACTTTTTCATCATCACATGAACATGACCAAGCCATTTTCGAACAGATCACAAGACAATTGTAACAACAATTGAAAAGCTCGTCGGATGATAACTCTCACGCAATTAATTTGGATATTAAAAAATTAATAATTTCCAGGCTTTTTCCTTTTACAAATATACTTAAAAATTCAGGCATGTTGATCTGCTTTATTTTCAGGTATGTTTTGTTTTGGAAAACAATGAAAGGAGAGTGAGAATGGTAGCGAAAATGAAAACTATTTAAAAAAAGCGGCTATCTGCCCATACCGTCATTTTATCTGCCCACAGCATTATTGAAGAAACGAAACGATGATAGTAATAGGTATATAGTATATAGTTGAAAAAAAAATACAGAACCTAGAAATCAACAGGTGGCAACCGTATCATAGCACTAACTGACACCGAGAAAGAGAAGAAGCGTAATGACCGCATAGAATAAAAAGTTGGCTCCGATACGAGACATAGATAGTTATTAAAAAATATTTTCTATTTAGTTTTTTTGTATTTTAAATTTCGCGACAGCCGTCTGAAAATTAGTCCATTGTAAAAACGTGTCATTGTCTGGGTAAGAATTTTTTGCAATTCAAAAACGCATGAAACTCCCTCGTGGAAGTCGAGAAAAACATTATTTTTTGCACCATAACTGTGAACATATTTGGACAATCTTTCGTCACAATTTATCTCAATTATTGGTCGCACAAGGAGACAATCTTACCATAAACAATACTTCAAGGTACTGTAATACTGTAATGTAAGAAATAAACAAGCTAATTATTCCTCCCAAGATGAATACAAGTACAGGCTTATTTCTAAAAATTTTTATTATTAAATTAATCCTCTTCCTCTCGGTTAGAATAAAATTATCGTCCTACAAAAAACCGTAGCAACATCCAAAAGTGATCTTTTTTTTCTGCGTTGGCCGTATTTATAATATAAAGTAAAGATATTAAAAAAACTGAAAAACACACATGCGCGATATTAATGTTGCAGTTGGAAAATTGCCAGATTGTCCATCGGACACGTGCCAGGATGAAAATAAAAATAACGGTAACAATGCATCAGTTTTTCCAACGAGTCGCCCCTGGGGCATCAACGGGATAACGATGATAAACTTTGATAAATTATTAAAAATGCAAATTAGAAAAATTTTTCCTCCTCCCACTTTGCGTGGCTGTCACCGAGTTCGATTTTTGCAATCAAACATCATACTGCCTCGAACACAAGCCGCACACGAACTGATATCATACATAGACAACTTAAATACCTCGACAACAAGCCGCAATTTCAATAGCTTAATTATTGTTGGATCAAATAAGAAAATTGCAAACGTACAAAATTGATGTTTCAATTAAAAAATATATACCATTGGAACATTGGTGAACTTGTAAAATTTTGCTAAGTATTACAAAATTAGATTTTGCCTGGGAAAATCACTATCATGTGAATAGATTTGTTTGAAATAATTCAAGATCGGGCAAATATAAATTATACTTCAAGTTTTGAGAAATAACTTTTTAAAATTAGCAGCAATTAAAAAAGTAGCTAATTACCCGAGATGTATAATTTGAAAAAAGCTTGTGACTTGCGTGTGCTTAGAAAATTAATATTTGCTACAGGGTAAGAAATAAAATATAGTATTTTGGGATGTCGTCTGAAAAAATTTGAAAAATTACTGTATTTCACAAATATACATTATGAACTAAAGTTCCCTGCTCCGTTGCTTTTTCATTAAAAAAACTAGACCGCTTTTAATTAAAAAAAAGAACAATTTTCTGCTGTGAAACCCCTTGAATCGGTTGCAAATTGTTTTCACAAGCTTCGTACGTTAATGAAAAAACATTTCTTTTTTCTTTTTTTATATAAATAGCTCAGGTTAATTGAACTAATTAATAATTCTTTTGATTGAATACGTGTTTCATGACTATTGCAAATTTGACCTTTATTATTTTTACCCGTAAGCAGAGACGATTCTAGCAAATGCAAAAATGTGGCAACAAAACGAAATAAAAGGATGAAAAAATGTCAGAAATTGTTCTAAATTAGTCGACTTTCACGCGGAAGAGAACAATAAATTTCTCGAAGACATGCCTCGAATAGATGCCGCATCAAACTGTATGCGATGAAATATAAACTAGCCGATTTTACAGTACTCGAATATAAGCCGCATTATTGACAACTTGGAATTAATAATGAAGAAAAAAATTATGAACCTAAAATATTAATGTTTCAAATGAAAATATATAAGATTGTTTGCTGAATAACTTTCCATGCATATTTTCAATATGAAATTGATGTTTGTTTGGTCGTTCTGAACAAGTTTAACAAACATTTTGGTAGATTTTAGAATGTGCTGAAAAATGAGTATAATGTTTCAATTTTTAGCTTCTAAAACGTTCGAATCGAAAAACGACCATAAAACCAAAACTGGCACGTGGAGAAAACATGATTGAAAAATGTTGTTCAATTTTTTTTTGCTCGAAACGGCCCCCGATAAACAAAAATTAATGAACAAAAAGTTGGAATCGTTAAAAATTTCGCGAATATACTGAAAAATCTCGCAAATAATGAAAAATTTCGTTCACATTTTGCTCGAATTTGTTTTCGTCCGTAGAGTCGGTAAAAATTTATTCAGCTTTAGTGTTTTTTTTCCATTTCTCATTCTCATTCTCCTGAATCTACAGTCGGATATGAACGACAGTGAGCGAAGGTCGAAAGTGGACCTATTGGAAGAGAAAGGGGGATAGATAGTGAATAAAATTGTACGAATAATTTGTTTGATTTTTACTCCTTGATGACGAAAAATACAAAACGAGTATCAATCAAATGTTGATTTGAAAAACGACATAAAATGTCAACGAACCAGAATCAACATGAGAAACTGTAGTACAGTACGCTACTGTAATACAGTGCCATTAGCTGCGTCCAGTAGAGTTACAACTACAGTAAGACTACAGTTTTTGTAAGTGCCCTTATTAATTTTTCTCGCAGATTCGGAAAAGACCCAGTTCCAATTTTTACAGTGCGTATATTTTGTTTGCCCGCGCCCTTTTCTGGTCAGTCAAGAAAAAGAAGCACGCCTGAAAGAGAAATGACCGACGAGAAATTTTTGTCAAACGTTGAACCATTACGGTTTTCCGTTCTTCTTCGACAGGGGCGACAAAACTGTACGGTCAAAAAGTAGAATGTCCATCAAAAGTGTCCGTACTGTAGTACGTTAGAAAAGTATCATGGACTTACAAAAGTATCATGGAAATATACCATACACGACTACAAAACTGTCGTTCAATTGTACCGTACATGCAAAACTATCATGGAACTGTATTGTACTTACAAAAATGGAATGCCTTCCACGTTTACAAAAATAATTGTGTCCGAGAAAATAAACTGCGCAGAGAAAGAAATGACAACGTTTAAGAATGAACCAGAATTTCTGTAAAAATTTCGGACGTTTTCAGTCGGAGTCCGATAACCTAACAAAAATGTCCGAGATGTCGTTCGACCGTAGCACAGTACAGAGTTGTACAGGACGAAAAAATAAACTACAAAACTTTCGACCGGTATATTTTCCGAGTACAAGTACAGTACTATAGTAGCACGAGAAATATTAATTTTGTTCTTGGACGTGAATTAAAAATATGAAATTTCGTGCCCAAAGTCGGTTCTAGCCAAGTACAAATAATAATAGTTTGAACAATAATAATAATAATAAAATATATCGAGAGAAACGTTCTGAGAGATGAGTTTTGAAATTTAGTTTTGCTCGTTGTTTGTCATAAAGGGCGCAGTTTTATAAAAGTTGAGTAAATAAAAATGAGAAAATCGCATTTATGCCATTTGCTAGTGTGTTGTGCTGTTTTTTTTTGTCGAATTTCATTTTTGTTAGCTTTATACCGCTTATTCATGAAAAATGCTCGAAAGAACGCTAGCCTGTACAATAAAAACGCGGAAAAAGATTAAGAAATGGGCGTCTGGCGCCTTCTCATCGCGGGCGGTGCCCATCCGAGAGATAAACAAGCCAAAAATCAAAAATTGGAATTATACATTTTCAAAATGATACGTCTCGATGTCGCGCTGGCCGCGTCGTGTTTTTGGAGGTTTTTCGCAATGGTCGGATGGAGGACGGGACGCTTTGCATTTCTTTTATATAATTTGACACCGAGACGCCAAACAACAACAACATCTGGCGATTCACAAACCTAACACAAAATCAAAAAGAGACGACGCGAAAAAGACCGGCTGAGCTTGTTGCGCGACATTTTTTTAAAATATAGAAAGGCCCAACAGTACAAACTACGGTTCAAATGATAGTCATGAAAATCAACTCTATTGCTTTCAATCCATTCACTAGCCATCTACAGTAAATTTGGCGAGACGATGAAAAAAATAGCTTGTTAACTTTTTTATCTTAACACGTTCATTATCAAAGACAGAAACTTCCTGAAACACTTAATTATGCAACGGAACATTATTCTCGAAACAAGTAAACTGCGCTAACTAGTAGTTTATCCGACACTTTTGGCGAACGAGTTGCAGTTTGATTATCAACACTTATACGCAATTGACTCAATCGAGAATCGAATGTCGACGAGCTTGTTTCGCGCCAAGTTTTACAAAAACTCGCTGTCTCTCTCTCTCTCTTTCTGCCTCTCGAAGATCAATGAAAGTTAAATAGGCCATTATCATTTAGATAGAAAAGGAGTTAAGAGCGTAAGCTCTTTTTTGCTAGCATCCTGGCGACGAGACAATAAAAATTGATGATGACATTAATTTCGTTGAAAAACTGTTTTACATTGCTCGAATACGAGCCAACTTGCGCAAGTTTCGATCCGTGGCTCGATAAAGCGCTCTAGACAACGCGTTTTTTGCCTCGGCTGCAACTTTACGCGCACGCATTCAAACGACATGTTTTCAGTCAAAGGTTAGTCGACTCTTACACCAACGCAACAAAAAGTGTTCTCACTTTATGCAACTTTCATTCGGACGTCCAACAAGTCCGTTGTTTTTTTTTCAATATTTCTGTATGTTTTTTGTTAATTTTCCAATTAATTTGCAAAAAATAAACTGTCCGACCGCGAGCCACGCGTTAACAAGTAAAATAATATTTCTTTTGTAAGAATAATAATATCGAGGTAATAATAATAAAAAATTAATAAAATCGGCCCAAAAAAATATAATAAATTTCTCTTTTTTTCGAAACAAATTATTTTGTTTCTTCGCTAATATAAAACGGAAATCCCTGCCGTATGATACATCACATGGTTGAGTCTAAAGAAAAAAAACTAAATAATTGCACTGGCTAAAACTAATTAACGAGCTAATCAAGCGTGAAAATAGTCAGCGGAGTTCAAACGCGACGCACAAAGAAAGAAACAAGAATGAGACGCGATCAAACAAGAAAGAAAAAAACACGTCAAGGCCATTTTTGACGCGGCGCGAGCGAATTTCGTGTGCTAGCCAGCGAATTATCGGGCGAAATACAAAAACTTCCAGCAGGCGAGCGAAGGAGAAGGGGGAGAAAAAAAGAAGGCGATTATTTTATTTCCGTTTTTCGCGCAGCAAAAAAAGAAGACGTCATCCTCGAGGAGACGACACGTCTGGTTGTTCTTTGCGGCGAAGTTTTTACTTGAATATGAGAATTATTTTTCATCGATTCCATTTATTATTACATGCCAACACACATGGACAACTATAGTCGCTCGCCGTCGCACACCTATGGATGCTGCCGCGCGCGCACTCAACAGCTTGGCGACACAAATCAAAACGACAAAACATACTTTTTACGGGTTGTCTATTGAATAAGTGCGCGTACACGAAAGGAGAATGAACGCCGGCAAAAGCGCAGCAACATCGACAACCAGTGAGTTTTTTTCGCCTGCGCAACGCATTATCCGGTCGCCGCCGGATAACTAACAAGAAAGCGTGTATTGCGCCAATCCCATATGACCAACCCCCCAGTGCGAGGATGATGACCGAAGACCTCGAAAAATGATACATGTCGAGAAAAAAAATCGACCTCGGGCGGGTCCCCGAAGGCGGCGAGCCACTCGGACCGGACCGACTTAACGAAATCGCGTAATCAAACGCTGTAATTGGGGAAATCGTCGAGCCACCTCCGAGGTAAATGTGTCTAGTGTCTGACGATGATCATCATCGCGTGCGCGGCATCTTCAAGCGGCGATAGCTAGCTAATAAATTGCGCTTGCGCGACGCAAGTCGACGTTTTGACAAATGTCTAACGACCGGGGTTAGCTAACCCTGGCCCCAGGAATCAAACGTGCTCTCGACATCATCGAAACGAGCAAAAACAGAGAACGTTCTCTGTCAAGTAAGCCAGGAAGTTTATTTCTCCAAGCGTTTTTTCCGCCTCTCGCACCACCCAATCGCTCGTCGGCCGATATCAAATGGGTAACTAGTGGATATAATATCTGCCACTCGTTTAATATTTATAAGTGTCGCCGTTAGAAACGTTGAAAAACTAAACTAACAGCGTCGCATGAACGGTACAAAACTGTTCCATAATATAAAAGTTAAATACATAGGTATCTAATTTTTGCAAAAATTTTCGCAAGCCATGCCAACTACAGTTTGGGGCGAAATGAAACGCTGCCGGGGTAGGATAACGAGACAATTTTTACAAAAAATGTTGCAACAGCGTACGGTTGAACGACGAAAAAGGCAAAGAACCGCCATGGGAGAGAGAAGGATACAGGGGAAACCTGACCTCGACAAAAGTTAATATTACAGGGGACCAGCGAAAAAAAACCAGTTCAAAAATATAAAATATAAAATAGTGCCCGTCGGCGATAAAAACTTTCGAGCGAAGCGGATAGTTTTTCTTCATAAAACCCGAAAGAATTTTCATTCAATGATCGTTTTGTAAAAAGAAACAGTAACGTTTTACAAAAATTTTCAGCGCTGAGCGGGGCGCCGACTGGCCGAAATAATGCAGAAATCCTAAACGCACAGCGAACGATGCAATGTTTCCAAAAAACGAACTGTTGTTAGCTAATATCCAAATCTAACAATATCGAGCATATTCACTGACTTGATCTACGCGATATTTTGCTTGTTTCTTGTTTTTGCAACACGCAACAAAGAAAATCAACATTTGAAACATCGAAAAATCGGGTTCGGCGTCTGCCGCGCGCGGCGCACCTTCCTCGGCGGGCAGATGGAGTGAAATTTTTGCAAGAAAAACGACAAAGAAAACAAATAAGTCGTCGCTGTATGTGCAACAACGAGCAAAAATTGTTTGTACCCCACACAGCATGAGCATCTGATTTCGTTCGGCTTAAAACGAAATAGAAAAACCACTAGTGAACGAGTTGGGCGCTGGCGAGGACCGAAACTAGTTTTTCGGCCGAGGAAAAACGGTGTTTAAAAATAAAAATATGAATTTTTCACCGTCTCGAAAATCTAATTAAAAAACGAGCTAGCGAGCGAGAAAAGAATTCGCGACGAGACTCGCGAAAAACTAGTCGAATAAACAAACGACCGAGCGGTCGCTCATCATCGCCGGACGAGTAGGTTTTGGGCGATGCGGTTGTGTCCAACGAAAATCGAACACAACAACGGCGCGGCCAGCGCCGGTTTTTAGTTTTTCAATGTCTCTAACCGACTGTCCGGTCGAATGAATAAATAGCGCGCATCGTTTCAGCCCTAGCACCAGTATAGAGAGTTATTTTGAGTGTAAAAAATTTTTAAATCCCTCTCTTGATACCCCGCCCCAGTTGCTAGCTAGCGCTCTTGCTAGCTAGATAGCTACTAGCTAGCCTAGCTATCTGTTTGATCAAAAAAATGTCCAACTAGAAAAAAGTCTCATTTATCGTCGGCCTCGGCCGTTTCCTCTCGCAAACAAACATCGACATAAAAAAAGAGCTTTTCCTTAAACGAAATTGTTGTAATTTCGTCGCCGAAGCCGAAGGAGGGGGGGGGGGGTAGGGGGGTAAGGCAGCCAGCTAGCTAAAATTGAATTTTTGACTCGGAAAAAAACCATGCGGCGACTAACATGTGTTTTTTTTGTAACGAAAGCGAGGGAAATTTGCGAGGGAAACGTTTTTCAAAAACGTCGTCTATCTAATCAAGTTGGGTCTCGAAGAAGGCCAATTTTCCATTGAAATCCAGTCGCCCTTTTCGCCAACGAGGTAAACGAGGTTACGGGCGAGAAACGCGCGCTGGCCGCGATCGTTCCGAGCGCTTTCGCCTGCTGATCATTTTTGCGAAATTTGCATAACATGAAAAACCGACTTCGCCTAAGTCAGCGTTCAATTGATTTACTCAAGGAAATTTGTTTTTGGCTCGATTCAGCGCTTAGAAAAAAAATAAATCGACTTCGATGCTTCGATTTCGCTGCATTGATTGATTGATCGCTGTCGCAAATCAGATCGTTGATTTCACCAAGTCATAAAATTGAAATTGCTATTGTTTGAAATAAGCATTTTCAAATAACCTGCACATCATGAAATCTTTTAGCGGGAAAATATGAAACGAAAATCGACACACTTACCGACGAATTTCGACGAATATAAGTCACAATTTGTAACAACACTTACTACTTGGCAACACGTACTCTGGCTGAGGGAGGTTGAAATTTTCAAATTTTACCGTCTGGAAAAGCAGAAAACTAAAAAGATGTTGTCGCGAGATTCGAACCGCGCGCAAAAAGTTTATACAATTTTTTTCTTTCGTTCTTTTACTTTTGAAAAGTTTTTATTTTTACTTTTCTCATCGTCTCCGACGGTCGCTCGTTGGCATTTCGACGTTTTGGTTTTCGAAATGTTTTGTTGGTTGGAAAAATATAGCGAGCGAGTGAGTGAGAGGAGAGAAAAGTAAAAGAAGAATTGGAAATTTTTTTCTTCTCTCTCTCAGTCAGTCTTTTCAAAAACATATTTCGGCGGGTGCGGTAGTAGTCAGGCTGGGGACTCTGGAGCGACAGCGACAGGCCGGGAATATCGAAAGATGTTAAAAAAAGTGCACGATATTAGTTTTTGGGAGCGAGGTTCGCGCAAAAACCAGCCACAAGCGCAAAAGTTGTAAAAAAATACATTAACATCGTTTTCCCTCTCATCAAACGTTTACAAAAATTGGCTTGCGACGAAATTGCTCGCAAGCGGCGATGAGCAGCGACAAAAGGCCGGAAAACGCGCCGCAGCTGGGCGAAACGGTAGAGCTGACAATTTTGTACAGTTTCGAATAAAAACAACAATGAACCGCTGGGCGTCCTCGACCGTATTGGCTGCATAAGAAGCGAAGTCCGAGGAAATCGGATATCGTTCGGTTGTTTTCAAAACAAAATTCATATTGTTTTTGTTTGTCGATTTTACTTTTCGGCCTTTTAGAACAAACCTCCCCTTCCCCCCGATCCTTCGCCCCTCAGCCGACGACCTCTGCGCCGCCAGTCAGTGAGAAATTTTGTTTCTGGATAAAAACAAAAAGTTATTTTGAAACATTCTTCTTCCAGGAGCAGCAGTCGACCGGCTGTAAACGAGCAAGCTAACTAGCTAGTGCCTGTTGCAACAAAACAAAACAAAATGAGGATGCTGGCTATTAATTTTTTCCTTCGCAAAACAATCCCAGCCAATCTTTGTGTCGAAGCGAATTTCTGCCCGTTAGCATTTCGCAAAAACTAATAACGAGCGCTCGCCACATGACGTTCGGTGTTTCTTTTCGACTTTGAAAAAATATTCCAATGGTAACACCCAGAAGTAGGTACTTATTGGAAGAACCAAGTTATCCGACACCGATGGTTTTTACGACCACTCCCGAGCGTATCAATGGCGCTTGCCATTACGCCAGAACAAGCAAAAACAATTAACATCCCGCTTCGTTAGAGTAAAGTCAAGCGACCTTGCGCATCCATTCGCGTACAGTCAGTAAGACGTTCGATTAATGTTGAGACCTCCTCAGTGACGTCAGAGGACAAAAAATAATTGCTAGCTAGCTTGCAAACTAGCCAGGTAATTTTGAAGAAGAAAAAATGATAACATCGTCGTAAACGTCGGAAAAGTCCAGAAAAACTACAGTAAACCTGCGCAGGCTAGCCGCTTGTTGTTGTTTGAAAATAAAACAACCGAGCATATTTCATTGGCGAGCCGATTGATTTTTGCATCGGCCGTTGTTAAATTATAATCATTTTCTCTCTCTTTCTCGACAAAAACCAGACAGACTGGGCGGATACGGGTCGCGGGAGCCCTGCGGACTATGGATGACCACTACGGGTCCCTCCGTTCTACTCTAACAAGCAATCGACTGTCCGCTGTCCGACTGGCTGGACGGACGGACGGACGGCTGGACGAGACAAAATTCAAAACAAGGCCATTCAATTTATTTTTCTCGCCAAATAACATCCTACGGCTCTCTCATTCGTTTCTCGTTTTCGCTCGTTGGTTCGCTGGACAGGGCAGCAATTTTGTTTGACGCAAGAGAAAAGGTCGCCGCGGAAAAAATCAATAGCCTCGGGACGTCCGTGCAAAGGCCGACTGGACGTTTTGGTCAACAACACCTAAGCACGCCAAGGCCACTGGCCAGTCGTGTTTCGCGCGAAAACGGGTAGAGAAAATCGCAACAAACAACATTAAAAGTGGCCCGCATTACGCCGTTTCCAGTCGTAGCCCGTTGCGAAACGTGCAAAAACAAAAACCGCGTTGGCGAAAACGTTTTTCTCGTCCAGACGGCTGACTGACCACTCGCCGACCACTCTCCACTGTGGGACGATCGAGGTCGACCGACCGAGAGAATTTTGGAAAATAGAAAATGCGCAAAACATCAACGAGTTGGGGTGGGCTACTATTTTTGACCGAAGCAAAAGTAAGTCTGCGCCTAGGGTGGACGTTGGTCATCGTCGTCGTTCGGTTTGGTTTGGTTAAAACGTAAACAAACAAAAAAGGAGACGATAACCGATCGCGGCGACCGGACGATGAGAAACGCGCAAAACGTTCGATCAACACAAGCAACCAAACCAAACGAACGATGGCTCGCCGGTTTTCGATGGCCGCAGTAAACAACTGACCATCGGTCGAGACGGCTGTCTGGCGGTGCCCGGCGCTCGGCGGAAAAATACATAAACATGTTTTTCGAGCCAGTTAATGTTACATCAGGCGCGCACAATTAAACGCAATTCTCCTTTGGGTTCTCTCTCCCCAAACTCCCCCCCCCCTGCCCCATCTCCCCCCACAACCTTCGACTGACCGACAGGTCGACCCGAGAGCCGTTTGTTGGCACTCGTAATTTAGCGATTTTAAAATTCTTGCACAAAACTCAACTCATTCGCAAACAACACAGGCCGGCGAACGAAGCAGAAAATGCGAGAAAACGCGCTAGCCGCGCAACAAACTCGCCCGGCTTTCGGCCGACGGTCAAAACCAGAGGGTGGAACGGAAAAGCGATTCTCAGTCGTTTGAAAAGTTTCTAGCTTTCTTTTCTCTAGCAGACGCAACTGACCAAGCAGACAAAACACATTCATCAACGCGAAATATTATTTTCACTGATGTCATTAGAGACTTATTATGATTATTATTTATTCTGACTTACTGTAAGAAGCCGACTTGCTGACTTACTAAGTCGCTGGATTCGCTGAATTGCTAGAGCTGGCTTGCTGACTTCGTCGCTGGACTCGCTGACTAACTTTAGTGGCTGGACTTGTTGACATGCTCTACTGCTGGACATGCTGACTTATTATACTTGTTGGACCTGCCGATTTACAAAGCCACAGGACTTACTACATTCGCTCGACCTTCAGACTTACTCTAGTGGCTGGTCTTGCAGACATACTCAGTCGATGAATTCGTTCTGACTTACTAATCGTTGTATTATTTTTAATGGCTAGAGTTGCAGACTTCAGTCGATATACTACTTTGATATACTGGTAGCTGCAGGTTGATTTACTAAGAGAACGGATTTATCCCGATTTACTAAGTCGCTGGCTATTTCACAAACTGATTCATTTCGACTTACTGAAGTAGCTGGATGCTGAACTTTGATGTCGACATAAAAACGCTAACATAATTTTGAAACGAAATCAGCACTTTTTACCAAGTCGATCTTCTATGATGTGCTCGAGACAAAAAAAGTTCTAAGCCTAGAAGTACTATTTTAAAGAAGATAAGAAGAGTTTTTGTGCGCTGGCTGTACTCTTGACCAGATAAAATGTTAGTCGAAGTTGTCCGTTTTTAAAGCAAAATTTAGGTAGGTGAAAGAGTTTTTATTATTTTTCACCCCAGCGCACTTTATAAAAACTTTTTCGCTAGCTTTTTGCTCGTTTGCAACAAAGTTTGAAATGGCTGATAAGGAACAAATCTACAATGGCTCGCTGACGTTTTTATAAAAGAAGAATGTAGAAAGATTTCCAAGCAACTTTTTTCGCTAGCTAAAATAAAAAGCGATGTCATTTTCTTTATCGTAGTGTTCAAGGTGGGAGTAGCAAATCGCATTGTCTGCTAGGCGCTAGACTAATTGATTTGCAAGTTAATATCTCTTTATTGCAAAATTGTACACAAACTACAAAAAAACAAGAAATATCACGAAATATCACAGGATTATGAAATAACAGTGCAGTTTATTTAACTTTGCGAAATACTTCCTTCGCCTTCACTGATTTCGCACCGGGTCGCAGGGAAATTAAACCGTAGAAAATGCTAACCGTATACTGAGAATAAAATACGATAAATAAAAACATACACACAAAAGCCATGGCAAACACCGGTAACTGGTATCGGAATGGAACTGTTGTGAAAAAATTAGCAAATAATTCGCCGACGGCTCTACCGATGGAACCGAAACAAGTTATGAAAATATTGAAAACGATGGATAAATAAATTCTGATTGGATTTAATTTCCAAATTACGCCGCTGTTCGCGGCTTCCATGTATTTTTCGCAATCCGTTTGCTTGCCGACTAAAGATTTAAAAATTCCGTAGAAATCTGCGAAAATTCGATATGAATTCGGATCGCACTCGTACGGAATTTTTTTCGACAATAAAGCGTCGGATTTCGACTTTTCGGCTTGATAAACGCCAATGCATTCGAATCCGACACATAAAAGGCAAAATGTCGATAAAACGTACGAAAGCCGCTTGATTTTCGTCAAGTGATAAAAGAAAACGTGCAATAAATAGAAACTAACCGCGAGCGACGAAATCCAAAGCAAGCAAAAAATGGAAATCAGCATCGCAGTTGCAAGAAAATCAAAGAAAATTTGAAAAACCATTTGAAAAACCAACAACCAAAAAACCAATCACGCTTGCGCAATATCGAACGTCAACAAATTTATGCTAGTCATATTCAGATTGAAATGCAATCTGTAATGGTCATCCTACAGGTCTGCAGTAGCCCAAATTTCGCGCTTTGATTTGCAGATATTCGTGCAAAGAGTTACAAAATCAAAGTGATTCGCAGGCAAGCGCCGATTTTTGGCTGGTTAACTGCTTCTCCAAGTCAGTGATTAGGCTTACAGCTTAGGCATGTAAAATACTTAATTTCGTTTTCAATAAATTCGAATTGCCATGCAAGCGATCTTGCGGTCGAGCTTCTTGAAAGCTGGCCCTGTAAAACAAGAAATCGCACAAGCTATAAGTCAAATCGAGCGTCTATTGCCTGCAACAAAAGCAAAAATGGCTAGTGAAATTTTTAGCACCTTTCTCTCACGTTATTTGATCGTCGGCGATCTTTCTCGCGCAAGTGGAACTCCGAAAGAGTTTCCTGAGGTATGATGATTTCATCGCCGCTGGCGATGATCTGTTTGCTGATCGAACTCCGAACAAGCTCGTTATTGGGACAGGAAGAGATGTGATTTTCTAACTGATCATTGTCCGAGCTTTCGAATAGGCAGAACGATCACATTTTCCACGTATGCCCTTGAAGGTGGATATTGTAATAAATTGACAAATCGAGCAAATAACCTGTCGCAACGAAGTGGACAACAAGCAAATATTTGACTGACTCGTAAAATAGGAACTCGTCTGCTGGTAATGCAAATCGTAAATTTTTTCGCTGCTCATTGAAAATTCGGCTGGTATTCTTAGAAATTCGAAAATTGCACTTGTAAAATGAATTCGCTGAAATTTTACCGAAACTATCCAAAGAAAACAAATTTCGTTCAATATCTAACGTCTATACATGCATGAACCTCACTGGAATTGTGCAAAAATCGTCGCAAAACCAGTCGAGCGAAAATTGTAATGGGGCCTAGTCCTAAATAGGAATAATTTTTTTATTATGAAATTTTAAAAAATCGAGCGGGACGATTTGCGAAAACCAGATTTCTCTCACAACCATCCTACAAATTTTGGTTTTTGATGATTTCGAACAGAAAAAAAATATTTTAACACATTGACGACAATGCGGCCCACGGGTGGGCCACACTTTTTTGGTCATGTGGGCCACACGAGCGAGCAGCAATAAAACGCGTTTGTCCCACGCGCGAGAAAACAAAAAATGAGCATTGTCGTCAATGTGTTAATTAATAATGTTGTCAAATCAGTCGGATTCATCAAATTATACTTCCAATACGATTTGTTGGGAATGGTCCGTCCGAATTGAAGAGACAAGCAAGGTGGCTGCAACTTTGAAACGAAATCAAGCAACGAAACTGGAGATTATCTTTTATTTCTGGCAATTAGAACTTGCGCAAGCTCATTCAACAGTTTGCTGGTTTCGCAAGCAGCACGCACAACTTGCATCGAAATCGAAGCTGCTGATTTGCTTGTTGTTGTTTTTTTTGCGAATCGCTCTCGAAGTTCAATTTTGAATTTTGGACGTTAACCTGTTCACTTTTTTAGTTTTGAGTCGTTCGAAACTAGTGCTTATAAATGTGCAAGAAAATCATGGCTGAAAATAAATGTGAAATATTGTTAGTTATCCAACTTATAAAAATTTTTCTGCTGTTTAGTAAATATGCACAAATTGACACAAAACACAGCCATTTTGCACTTCATAGTTGAATATCAAATTGTGACTATTGTACATTTGGAATAATCGAAAGACGAGTCAAATGGCACGCTGGTCCCATTGGCTTGCGAATGTCCTTTTGAATTAATCGGCGGTTTTGCAAGCAATTCTCGAATGGCTGACTGGTGATCGAGCTGGCGACTTGCATGATTTGCCTGCAATTTAATCGACGTTTTCGAGTAAATCGCTCGAACTACCGGATAAGTGTCAACCTGGCTATTCGTCGGCTGATTTGCTCGTTAGGTCGATTTTTGGGACGAATCTTTTGTTTTTGAGGTTCGCTTCCGATCTGCTTTGCGACACTCTTCGGTGAATACAGTTTCGACTACGTCACCTGCCATCGCACTTGATTACAGTATGCCCATAAGTTATCCCGTGTTGCTTGATAGTGTGCAAATAGTTGCCCACGTAATTGCAATTCATGCATTTATAGTGGTAGAAATTCGAAAATGGCGCCTTTTGTGGCTTGCCAACATGAATTTGGTTATGCAACTACATTCGCATTGATCGCATTGGAATGGCTTTCGACCGACGTGCGTTGCATCGTAATAATCCATGTGACACTAGTGCTTTGTTATAAACGGACATTTGTTGCATGAATATCGTCCTCTTGCAGCGTGGATTTGCTCGTGATCCCAAAAATGAATTTTAGTTTTGTATTCGCAGTGTCGGCATCCGAAGTGTTTCTTGGTTTCTGCTCGTTTCAGATGACTCCGCCCACATTTTTTGCCTTTTGCTCACCAAGATCGCCGATGTGGCAAGAAGTCGTGTGATTGTTCAACTGATCGGCGTTGACGCTCTCGAAAGTACAGTAACTACATTTTTTCCACGTGTGGCTTTGAAGGTGACATTGTAATAAATCGGCGAGTAAGTATCGATTTGGCAAATCCGACAAACATACTGACGAAGCAAATATCCGACTGATTCTTGCAATCGCGCAATTACCATTGTCTAACGGCGGATGGACTCGACAGTTGAACTGTAGTTGGAAATTTCCTCTTGGAATTGCAGACATCGTTGCAAAGAATGATTTTCTTGATGCAACCCGGGCCAAAAATGTTTCAAGATTATTCAAAACAATTTTTTGCAACTGTCTAACAACGAAATCGATTATGCTGCGCACTGAAAAACAAGTAACGGGTTCGACTGGCGGCAACCTTGAAAAGGTTGTTTTCAAAATATTGTTTGTATAACGATAAAAGAGTAGAGCAAACCAACATAGCAGCCAGTGCACGAAATGTGTGATCGTTAACAAATTTCGCTGCTATCTTTGAAATCAAATCGATTTTCCATTTTGAAGTGCTAAATAAATGGCAGTGAAAAATAAAGTCTAGAAGAAAGAACAAAATGAGCTAGTGTAAAGTGTTTTATGAGCTAGCGTGAAGTGATGCATTTATTTGAACAGTTGAAACTGAGCTAGTGTAAAGTGTGAACCGTCGACGATATCACGTTTTAAGTGTAAAGTGTCGACTTGCGGATGTGTTTCGAAAAGAGTCATCGTTCGAAACTACCGCCGACCGAAAAAGAAACACGTCCAGCATGTAAACGTAGCTAATTCAAAGGATTTCATAGAAGCAGCATGAGGTTTAATTTCACATGTCAGCAGCCAACCCCACAGTTGAAAATAAACGGGCTCATTGGTGGACAACATCTTGCGTTTGAATTTTTGCTTTTCGCATCATCGTCAGCATCGTAATCCGCGAGTGGTTTCGTCTGGAAATCGCTAGCCGATTTCGCCCGCCGAGAAAACATTCGGCGAATGTCGCCGACGGTCGAAATATTTGTGTTTATTGAAAAATGTTGATCGTCATCATTGATCGAAAATGCTTGCTACGATGCTTTGAAAACAAAATAGTTGACAAGCTCGCGTTATAATGACGCAAGAATGCTTAGCTAGCTGCATATTGTCGGATGAATTATGAAAGAAGCCGACAAACGAGCTGACGCCGACACATTTCCGACCTGGCTAGCCGGTTATCGGTGTCAAAAGTATTTTTCATAATTTCCACTCACGAAAAACGAACTGGCTCGCTCGCTGCCGCAAAAAACCCTCAATGTTTATCCCTCAAATCCCGCCGGACGAGTGAGCCTCTACAAAGTTTATAAATATCTAATGCCGGTACTGGATTTTCTAAAGTTGTTTTGAATGCCGAAAAAAACTAAAATTTCGACTGAAAAAGTAGAAAAGCGAATGCGGGTCGTGCGATTGCGACGTTCATTATTTCAGCGAATCGTTTCGATTCCGGTATACTTTTTAACTTGCTAAAACAAAAAACCGCTGTACTTCCACCGGAATCGAACCGATTTTCGTTTCTCAACTCAGATTTCCCGTCGAAAAGTCGTTCGATGAAAGAAAAGGAACGAGCAACTATAGTTGTAACAAAAACAAATTCTTCAACACATTTTCTTTAGAACCTCCGAGGCAGTTTCGCGAGGTAGCTAGCTAACTCGCGCGGAGTTAGCTAGCGCAAAAACAATGACCGCGTTTGGGGCGCGTTTCGGCAATTGTCTTGCGATGATTTTTGTTTTTCGCACAAACTTCCGAGCAAAAGAAAGAAACGAAACTGAAACGTGCGCCTGCCTGCTGGCCGAAGTCGCGTCGTCGTCGTCGGTTGTTTTGAAAATGTGCGCGAATGTGAGCAAAAGAAACGAGGAAAGGGGAACGGGAGCGAGTGAACTGAACTATAGTTCTCTCCTACTACATACTACTAGGTGCTTGGTGTAGTAGCGCGGGAGAGAGATAGATGGATAGAAAGTGAGAATAGATAGTGAACTATCGAGGACCCCCTGGAAAACGGGGCGAGAGAGTTTGGTACTCGCCCTCAGGCTTATTTCCCAACTTGTGAGCGGCGAGCGCCGATATTTTGTTTTGTTCGCAGAGTATCTCGACTGACGACGACGAGGGTGTCCCTCATCTTCTTTTGCCGCGAATTTTTCTTTCGACTCTCGTCAGTGCGCGGTTCAGTTGCGGCGAGCGATTTATTTCTACACTGTCTAGCGAGATATCGGTCCACAAATTGATTCTTATTAAAAATTTTCATCATTCAGAGACGCTAGAGGGTCGGTCTCGAGGAATTTTTGGAATCCTTTCGGGACTATAGTTGAACTGGACTTTATCCTACTGTAACTACCGGACCAACGAAGTGGCCCAAAATGGATTTTACATTGTGGATATCGTTTTTATTAATCTCGTCGTTGTTCGTCGCTCACGCGAAGGGTAAGTGCCAACTATAGTTACAGTAATCCGATGCTCGCCGACATCATATGCGAGCAATTTAAAAGCGATTTTCGCCGGAATTGTCTCGAATGGCGGGCAATTTTTTAGTTTTCCAGCGAATGTATCTCGACTGACCGTAATAAAATGGCTGCAATTTTTCTTCGTCGACGAAGAGCTAACTGTCTTGTTATTTTGAATATTAATTGCTACTTCGCCTCGAATCTGATGCGATGATTATCGAGCTTGTCATTCTCCGACGATTTCGACGCAAGTTTTCTGCGCTGGCTAGCTACGTTTCGCGACCAGATTTCGAAACGCTTCTCTCATTGGAATGTTTCTTCATTGTTGCGCTTAATTAAATTTAAAACAAAATCAGTGCGCTAGCCGTCAATCTTAATTGATGTCTACACACCAGCACAGAATTTTTAGGCCGGTCCGATGTGTTCATTCACTCTGCAGAAAGCTAAATCGTTTTCGAATTTCGCTGAGCAAAAAAAAAACGTTTCAAAAGTTTTTTTTATCAAAAGAAGAAATCTCTGCGATTTAAAAATCTTCTCCGGGACCATTTGTCAAACGTTGTTTTTTTTTTGGTTGCTTGGAACGTTTTATTTATAAACCTCGCACACCCAACTTTCCCGAATGGCCTAATGATGATGATGATGATGGTTGTTATTATTTACGACAGAAATTTTGTTTTATTTACGCTGAAACAAACAAAAATTAAAAACAAGCCTTATAACATAATTTTTACTGGTTATCAAAAATAAATTGACTTAAAACATCATTTTCAAGGTTTTAAGCTTAAATTAACATTATAACGTCATTTTTTAGGGTTTCTACTATAAATTTGCTTTAAAACATCATTTTTTACTGGTTTCAAGTGTAGATTCTTTTATTTTTCACTTGAAACATTATTTCTACTGCTTTTTTTTTCTTTTTTTTTCCTGTTGATTGATTATTTTTAATCGTGGCTGTTGATTTTTAAATGAGTTCTCATGCTCAGTTTTTAAAAATTGCAATTTCATCTTCGACGGTCATCAAAAACGACAGTTGTTGTTGGTGTGGATGGCTAGCGAGGAATGTGCACCCTGTGTGAATAATTTTTAACCGAGCCTCTTCCCCTCCGATGAGTTTTCATTGCCGATGGGTGACTTGTTGTTTATTTTGTTTTGCATCCGATCGGGAGTGGAAGTTTATGTGGCCCGTCTCGCAGTCGCAGAGGGGTCCAAATGTGAAACACAAATTTGCACAAACATTCAAGCGCATAGTCGCAACTATAGACCAGCATCCAGCTATAGTCGCAACTGTAGTTAGGTCAATTATAGTCGTAAATTCGTTTCAGGCCAAAGTTATGGTGAAGAGCTTTGTCGAAGCGCCAAAGCAACTTCCAGTTGCGGATTTTGCACCAAAGCCCACGCAGACTGCGGATGGTGCACAGATCGAGTAAGAACCGAGCAAATTTTCGGTTACAGCCACTGGCAAATCGAGCACCATTTGACTCCTACCTAACCAGTGTTCTTTGTTATTTCACTCTCAGACTCTGTCTCGACTCGGTCTAGCGCCGTTTTTTTGCTTTTTTAGACTGTTTGAAGGTCTTAAACACGTTTTCATATTATTTTTCAGTCTTTCACCGGCGAACACAGGTGCGACACGAAAGAAAATTTACGACAAACTTGCGCCGGACAATTAGTCCATCAACCTCCGTCGAAAATTGAAATAACTCAGGTACAAAACTTACGGACAACTTTTGCGCGAAAAAAAATTTTTTTTGGTCCAAATACAGTACTTAGGTCGGCCCGATAGTTAATTATGTGTTGCGCTAAATTCGTTGAACCGATGAAAAAAATTATTGGCCAGTGAGCGAAATTCGCTTTTTCCGAGCGCTTTTTACTTCAAAAGTGCAAAAAGTGCTTTCTTAAAAATATTTGATCGAAAAACAAAATTCCCGAGCAGAAAAACTTTGCTAAAAGTTTATGTTTCGAGTCATAAATATGAACCGCGAAAAAATATTTCATCTCGTCTCTCACTCGCTGGCGCTCGGTTTATGTCGGAAATGTTTTCACTGCCCGAGGCGTTATTCGATTCTAACAAAAAGTTTTCGAAAGAGTGAAATGGAAAAGAGTTACAATTCAGCTGTTGTTGTTCCATTTCGTCCACCGCAGAAACCTCTATGTTGATGTTGCTGGGCTCTATAGTTAATGCACTATGTTCTATAGTTGATGTGCTATGTTCTATAGTTAATCTATAGTTGATGCACTATAGTCGTGTGAATAATTTCTCGAACATATCCTGTTTCGTTTTTGTGTTCGAATCATTCAGAAAAACGTTTGAAATTTTGTCGAAACATTAAATAAAATGATGAAACCTAAAAATAACACGAAACAAGCACAGTCAATGTATTTTATTTGTTTGTTCTTTTCGTTCAGGACCGACCACTAGGCAGCGCTCATCCTTACCTACCGGACAGCACTCAACAGTTGCAACCTCAGCAACTACAGTTAACGATGAAACCAGGTGAAATTATGTTTCACGAAAATGCACGATAAGCAACTGTTAAACAAATTATTTGCTCGCCAGGCGAACAATTAAGCTTTCCGTTGAATTACAAGCACTTGGACGCTCAAAACGGCGAAGTATACATATTGAACAGCGAAACTGCCTCGCAAGGTGTCACCATTACATACACCAACAATTGTCCCAGGTACGACGTCGAGCGAGACATATTTCCGGTTGAATTTAGCTCGAAAAGTGCATTTTTTCGTTTCAGCTTTAGACAAAGCGATAACGAAGGACGAAGCTGCAGCGGCACTCGCAAGGACGACACCATCACGTACAATATTAGCATAACGCTCAACGACTGCGTCACAGCAGGCGATGCTGTGGTCAGCATCGGCATCGGTGGTGTGCGAGACGTTGTGGCGCTGTACATCACGCCCGTGTGCGGATGTGATTGTGAAAAGCTCGTTAATCAAGTAAGACCGTGCGAAAAGTGTCTAGCCGCGAAATTGCTCGTTAAGTTGCTATAGCCGACACGTTATTCGATGGAAAATTGCTAAAATGTGCTCTTTCGAAGGAATTGCAATCGCCGACTTGCAACGGCAATGGAAATCTGATTTGCGGCTCGTGCGTTTGCACGGCTGGCAAGCAGGGAAAAATGTGCGACTGCGATCCTGCTCGAGAATCCTGCACGGTAACCAGACCCACGCCGTGGGCGCAGCCCGTGGATCCGTGCGCCGGCCAAACATGTCCGCGGTACAACGGTCGAGAATGCGGTGGTAAGTCGACGTGATTTTCGTATATACGAGCAAAATTCTTCACTGGCTAAAACGTTTTCAAGGTAACGGACGATGTGACTGCGGCTCGTGCACGTGCAATCACGGATGGAAGGGTAGCGCTTGCGAATGTACGGAATCGACGGAATCGTGCCGAGGATCGGACGGCGTAAGTTAGTCGAAAAATTGGCACGTTTAACGCCTGAAACGCTCGTTTCCGAGCAAAATGTTGAAACTTGCGACATTTTTTGCAGAGACAATGCAGCGACAACGGCGTTTGCGAATGCGGACGATGCTCGTGCTTCGACGCCTCGCTGCGGACCACCCACTGTGAGGACGACACCGACAAGCCCGACGAGGATCACCACCCCGACGGGGGACCTTCTCCTCATCACCCGGACGACGACGACCGCGATAGTATGGAAACTACGGGCGCGGACGACGACCGCGACGAGCACATATACGCCCCCACCGACAGACCCGGTCATCGACCGGAGGATGACCACGATGACCGCGACCATCGGACTCACGAAACCATGACCCCCGAGACCATGCCTCCGGCTCCGGCGCATCCGGAACCAGAACCCGTCCATCCCGAACCCGAACCGGAACCTGTCGATCCGAAATCTGTACCGGAATTCGAATCCAAGGACGACGTCGACCATCGCCATCTCGAGCCGACCAAGGAACCGATGACCGACACCGACCAAGGGTCGCTGGTCGGCACCACCCCCGATAACGGTTCGGTCGGGCTTACTGTAGATTTTCATGTAACTTTGTTCCTCGTCACTCTAGTCGGTGGTGTGATTAGATTCGTATTCGGTTCACTTTGATTGAACGAAAAGCAAATTTTCATATGTTTTTTACTCTATTTTTTGTCATTTTACGTTTCTCAATCTTTTTCTTGTCTGAATCGAAGTTTTTGATTTGAATCCGAATTTGATATTTTAGGAGACGATATTTTGAGATGTGCAGCATTTTTTTGATTTTTTTGCAATGTTTATAGCATTTTTTGGATTTACACCCAATTTTTTGAAATTTACAATCTTTTTTTTTCTCGTTTTCGATATTTTCCCTTTAAGCCATCAATCTCAACCATTCTTTTGTTTTTTTCTCATCAATTCGGCCAGACAAATGGCTGTCGTTAAGAATAATTTTTGAAACGAAATTTTTTTGTTTCGTTTCTTCTTCGATAGTTCGCGAAATTAGTTTTTACCTTTTGATGTATCGCCGAAGGCAATAAATCGTTCGCCAAAATTTTTCCTCGGTTTTATGTTTTTTCGAAAAAGTTCTAGATATCGATGTTGATCGTGGGCGTTGAAAACAATTTCCAAACCGTTTTTTTGTTTTGAATCTTTAAATATTTGTTCAAAATCTTTTTCAAAAATGTTCAGTCAATTTATAGATTCGATTTCGGTGGCTTTACTGCATTTTCATACTCTTGTTACGCTTGAACAGTCAGCTTTGCAGCCATTTTGCATTTCGAAAGAAAATTGGATTTTATTTAGAAAGTTTTCGAATTTGGCTGTAAATCGGACTTCGCAAACAAAAATCGTGCCGTGCCTTATTCGGTTTCTTAAAATTAATTTGATATTTTTTCAATCATTTTTGCTTTTTTTTCATTTTGTTTTTGTTTTTCTTCTTGTTTTGTTAAATACGAATGAAATCAAAAAAATTCGTAATATTTTGTTGTATTATCTTTTTTCTCGCGTTTTGTAAAAGGGAATGATTCTTTTTTGCTTTTTTGCTTTATCAAACGAAATAAATATTTGGTTTTCAGTAAATAACAACAAACTGTTAAGAAATCTTGCAAGACAGAGCAAATTTTTGGTTTTGAATTTTCTTAACAGCTGTGTTATTTTTGATAGACAGTGCATTTTCTGCAATAGACACGAAACTTTTTTGTTTACTATAGTGACAAACTTGTGAATAACTTTATGGCCCCATTTTGTTATCTAACTCAGCAGGGTCTGTAAAATTCACACAAAGTGTACTTGGCAAGTGGAAAATCTAGTTTTACTTTTTGTCAGACGGACGAAAACTATATACATTTGTTAAAATGCATCAAATTTTGAAATCTATTTTAATAAATATTACCAGTACCCTGATCCGAAAACAATGGTACGCCAGGTTAATAAACACTCCTCGAGAAGAGACACAGGTTGATAAAATCCAACTGTTCGTGCTGACCATTTTGAGGACGTTGCTAATGGCTACTTTCCAATTCAAGTAATAAAAAATCCAAAAAGTCGCAGTGGCTAGTGAACTTACAAGCTATTTTTTACAGCGACCACGCACCATTGGCTCTATTCAAAGAAGCAGCACGGATAGCAGGCATATTGCTATTGTTTCAAATGCCACACACGATTCAAGAGAAAGGGTCGAAAAAACTATTGCTTATCAATTGGTGCTACGATTTTATCATTACGACTATAGCAGTATTTGGTTTAGCATTATTGTAATTCTTTTTTTGTTTTTCCATGATAAAATCAATCATTTTTGCGAAGTATTGTAGCATTTAAGAGTTTGATTAAAAAAATTAGACGAAAAATCGCTAAAGTTTTGACTGTTGTCGTTGTTCAGTGATATAACTGCTCTTTGACGAAATTAAAAAAAAAAACGAAGAAAACGAAATTTAAATGCAGCCAGTGAAATAATTGTACTTGAAAAATGTAGATTTATTTTTTTAAAGGATTGAAAAACAAGATTTTTTTAAGAAACAGTAGAAATAATATAGACTTTCGATTTTTTCCGACTGATTTTTGCAATAAGACAAATTTGCATAGAAAGTGCATAATCCTCTTATTACAATATGGCATAACTTTCGCCGGCCATTTGTCTGCTAAAATTTCGTTTTGCGCAGTCATCTTTTTGCGTTTCGAAAAATTGCTCGATTTCGTTAATTTTTGCTATTTTACGAGTCAAATTTCGTTTTTAACGCATTTTCGCCCAATTTAGCACTTTTTGTTTGAAAATGGTAAGCAAAACACTTTAAAAATTTCATTTTTTTTACGAATATTCGATGAATTTCAGTCGAAAATATGCATACCCTCTTTCAGGCTCGACGTTACGATACGCGAACAACGATATTCTCGCCCGAAGGTGAGTTAATATTGAAATTTGCTCGTTAGAGTGCTGGCCAATGCCGATTTTTTTGGTTAGGGCGTTTGTATCAAGTGGAATACGCCATGGAAGCCATCAGTCACGCCGGCACGTGCTTAGGTATCTTGGCCGAGGACGGAATCGTTTTGGCCGCCGAAAATCGTAACGTTCATAAACTTTTGGACGAAAGCGTTTTCTCGGAAAAGATTTACAAACTTCACGAGTAAGTAGTAAAAAAGTTAGCAAGTGAAATTTGTCTCTGTAAAACAAATTCAACGACTCATTATTTGTTTTCTAAGCTTTAATGTTTTAGCCAGTGAACTTTTTTACCCTAAATATTTGAAATTTGTTTTTCAGCGATATGGCTTGCAGCGTTGCCGGAATCACGGCCGATGCTAACGTTCTGATAATGTTGCTTCGTCAGCACGCCCAAAGGTACTTTTAAAACAAAATTTCTCACTGGCTAAAACGTGTTTCTATAGTTGAATTTTGTTTTTCAGGTATTTGTTGCAATACGGTGAATATATACCGTGCGAACAATTGATCCAGTACGTTTGCGACTTCAAACAAAATTACACTCAAACCGGAGGTAAACAAGCAAAAAATCTCACTGACTCTTTCGTTTAACAATTGCTAGTTTGATTTTTCAGGTAAAAGGCCCTACGGCGTTAGTCTTTTGTACATGGGTTGGGATAAACATTACGGGTTCCAATTGTACCAATCGGATCCGAGTGGTAATTACGGCGGTTGGAAGGCGACTTGCATTGGAAATAATTCTCAAGTACGTCGATAGTCAGTCGCGAAATTTGTTTTCCCAAGTCATTTCCGGCCCGAAAAGCTAGTTAAGCTAATTTTTGCTCGTTTAATTACTGTCTATGACCTTTTTTTGTTTTCAGGCAGCCATTTCGATGCTGAAACAGGACTATAACGAAAAAGTCAAATTAGACGAAGCTTTGAAATTGTCGATGAAGGTTTTGAGCAAAACGTTAGACGTGAAATTATCCGCCGAGAAAAGTATGGCGCGTCGTTTTTTTTGTTTTGTTTTCAACTATAGTTGTCTTGGCTTGCAGTCGAAATGGCCACTCTCACTCGAAAAGATAACAAAACCGTCGTGACCATATTGGACACTAAGCAAGTGGCCGCCTTGGTCAAGGACCACGAAGAACGCGAAAAGGAAAGAGAAGCGCAAGAGCAACAAAAACAGCAACAGCGAGACAAATAGAAAAGCGCGTTGATCTTTTTGTTTGTTTTTTTAATAGCGATTGTGTTCAATTTTTTCTTCTTCTTAAAATAAAGTTAAATGTTCGATGAAAAAACAAATTACGCGCTAAAGTACAGGAATTTTGAATGATCGCCATGTTCAAGTGTAAAGTGTTACGTCATTCTTGCGCATTTTCTTTCCGATGTGCGGTCGGGTTTTTTCTTTGTACGCGTCGCAATGACACCGAAAGTTGATTGTAGGGAAATTTTAGTTAGCCACCTATAGTTGCAGCCAATCAACTTTATCAGCGCCGGGTCATCGCTTGCTTATCACAAATTGCCTTGCAATTGTTAATCGTCTGTGTCGGCCGAGATAATCAAACCGAAAAATAAAACGCTTTCGCGTTTTCGTCGAGAAAACGTATACAACAAACACCGAGCGCGATGAAGAATATAAGAAATCTGTCGAAACGACGTGTAGATTTCGAAACCTAGCGCCGATTTCCCCGATGCGCCGGCCGGGCGGGCGGGCGGCGGCATCGAAAGGTCCTTTGGTTCTGGCGCGCGGCTGCCAAAGCAAATTTCCCTCGCTCGCGCTTCAACTAGCCGGCGCTAGCGAGTCGCTAGCTCTAGCTAGCGAGCTAGCTAGCTAATAAGAATAAGAGAATAGTAAAGAAAAGTTGAAGAAGATCGACGTTGACTTGCGCGTCTTCGCTTGCGCGATTTGCGTTCTAGCTAGCGAACTATCGCGCGCTGGCTAGCTCGCTAGCTAGCTGTTATCGACCGACGAGACGAACGATTAATACCAGAGGGCCAAACGCCGCCAACCGGTATCGTTGTCGCCTGCTAAGTGTGTGTCGTGTGTGTGTTGTGTTTTTGAGTGGTGTGTGTGTTTGCATCTTTGTTTTTGTAGACGCTTATTTTTATACGACTGCGACTTGCGACGATTTATTAATTAAAAATTATTTATTATTTCGACCGAAAATTTAACTATATTTATCGCCAGCCATCAACTATCGGCGAACGAAACGACCCAGGTGAGAACTATAGTCCCCCCCCGAGTCATATTCCTGGAGTCATCTTCCTGAAGTGCGCTATTGTTGATCTACCAAGCGAAAAAAGTGTCAGCGTTTTGATTTCCTCCGGCTGCATCGATGCTTCTGCCGTTAAGTCGTGTTTTACATCTGCCGGTTCTAAATGAAGATTTTAAAAATTCAGTCGCGAAAACAACACGCCGGCAGATTCGAAAGATATAATAAAAATGTTTTTATACCTTTTTGTTGCCTCATCAGTCACGCATCCGAGCAAAAGTCGGCATCGGTTGCGTTTTAGCGGGCCGGCGATATTTCGCGACCATGTTTTAACAATGTTTCAAGTTTTGGAGAATATTAATATTAAAATTCACCATCTCTCGAAAAGTTCGAAAACGGCGTAAAAATTAAACGCGAAACGTTAAATTGACGCGATTCGCTCAAAATGTTACCAAGTTCGCGTTTCGAAATTTCGCAAAAGGTATGTAAATCAGTTCCGAAACGACGCACCTATTAGAATCATGGTCGATAAACGAATTTAATCCGGGTCACTGAATTTGATTCAATTTCTCAAAAAATCGACCGCCTTTAACGATGTTTGGGCGGGAGAATGAATTGAACGTGATTTTCAAGTGGCACCCAAAAGTGTAATTGAATTTCGAAAAATATTCATCGACTCGTCGACATTTTCGACTTGCTAATTTTTATTTTTAGCTTCGATTAGTCAAACGATGAACTTTTCTCGAATAGAATCTTACATCAACAAAACTAGACACGGGTCTCATTAGTTCACTGACCGAGGCTCGAAAAACAAATTTCGAAACAATTTTAATGAGCTACATTTTGCGTTGCCTAGTCGAAATCGTTTCCACCCAAAATTAAAACTTTATAGCCAGTCGTGCCAGGCCGACTGTAGTTTTCGCTTTCAGATTCGCCATTTGCTGGAACAGGATAAAAGTACATCACAATTTTTATTTTAGATTTTTTGTATTTGTTTCGATCACTGTATATTGACATTTTGGATTTGCGACGGATTTACGACTCGATTCGATTAACGGCCGCAAACATCGCTACTCATCGCAGCTTTCTCGTCTCGGCCATTCGTTTTTGTTCACGTTTTATCATCGACCGGGGAATTTATTTTGATTTCTCCGATGATAGTGTTTCGTAATTTTCATCTGATACAATAAAAAATCGCGCTCCCTCGATGTTCACAATTTCAACAGCGACGACATTGTTGCTGACGTTGTTCGATAGATTTTCATAATTATTCCCCATTGGTGAATTTACTACGATTTCAATTAAAGAACCTAGTCAAAAATTGGACGTTACTGAAAAGTGTAGAGCAAGCGAAGCTAGCAAGCAAAAAAAGGCCAATATCGCTTCGTTACAAGCATACGTAGTGTGTTGGCCTAAATGAAGTGTAGGACAATGTGGTAAAATGCCAACAAAGCATGGCCCGTACGATGCGATTACGGATGATCTCTATGATGCTTGCATTCCGTTGCACAACGAAATTGCTTTTCAACATGGAATTCATTTCGAATCAAAGGTAAGCGAACTTATTTTTAGTTTTATTTCTTCCGAAAATAGTCAATCGAGTTTACAGCCTCCATTTGCCACTCGTCTTGCTTTAAAAATGCTGGTAAAACCGATGTTTCTTGCAAAAATCGCTAATGTATTGTAAAAGTTGCAAAATTTGAAAAATCGCTCGAAACATTAGGAAAATCGATTATTTTGGTTATTCTAAATTTACTTCGAAGAATATAAATAAAATTTGAAGAAATCGATAAGAATTAATTATTTTCAAATATTTTCGTAAAAATGCAACGTTTCGACGCCGATCGATTAAACTTCGAAATCAGATTCAGTTTCGACGCGCGAATATTGTTTACGTTTGTTTATAAATCTTGATCTATCGAAATTTTGCAACATGGCTGAGCTTGTAAAATCATCGAAGACAATAATATTCACAGTTTTAATTCCTGCTTCTAGATTTTGTTTCGTTAGCTAGCAAGCTAGGCAGTTTCGAGTGTCAGCTGATGGTGGTAAAAGATCAAACGTTACGAAGATAGTGCCAGTTGATTTTGATGTTTACCATTCATAAATTTCCACTCTTTTTCATTACGTAATTATCTTTTGAAATCTCTCAATATTCCACTAGAGGTGGAGGTGGAGGGGGGTGGGGTTTCGCTTACTCATCACCAAGAAAAGAAGCAGAAACATTGTAGATGTTAATGTTCAGGAAATCGTTCTGTTAATTCGTTGTTATTTTTTGCTTGAAAACTATTTTTAAAAATCTTAGACGTTGGAATTTCATTTTTTTGTTCACTTCCAAAGTTGATTCTTCGAAATTAATCAAAATTTCCGCTTGGAAAACAAAGTTTCGTTTGTTTCTTCGTTGACACTTTTAGCGCCTCAGCCCCTACCGCCGCCGGCTGAAAGCGTAGTGAAAAAAAAAAGTTGCGAAAAAACTTTTCTCGAATTTCCGACATTTACTTTTTAGAAAATATTTGGTTTCAAAAAGAAGCGAAAATAATTTTTGCGCCATCCCCTCGGTGCCCCCCCCCCCCCCCATAGCTCCCTACCTACCACCGTGACATATAATTATTTGTAGTTCTTTTTTGCGCTAGCTATCGGGCAAAATGTGGTTGTGAACATAACAAATTCATCTAAGAAATGAAACTACCCAAGAAGTATAATACCGCCCTCCCTACCAGGAATTTTTTCTTTCTTTTTTTGCGCTGATCAGGGGGCAAAATGTGCTTGCGAACATAACATTCTCGTCTAAGAAATGAAACTATACCAAGAAACAACTGACATCATTGGCAGATACAGCCGATGACGCATTGTGTTGTGCGGATGGAGGGGAGAGACGAGTTTTGAGTGTTTTGACCGCTTGCCGATGTCCGTTCTTCTATTTAAATGTCATTCATT
Source organism: Prionchulus punctatus (assembly GCA_034698125.1). NCBI lineage: Eukaryota > Metazoa > Nematoda > Enoplea > Mononchida > Mononchidae > Prionchulus > Prionchulus punctatus. Next base: position 11,967 of record JAQGBA010000199.1, on the reverse strand, counting down.
CAAACGCTATCAAGTCAGAAGTTTACTTTCGAATTTCGCTTTGAGGAACCGATTTTGCCTCCGTCAGAATTTAAAATACGTTTTATTTTCGTCGCGAAAGTTTGACGACCTTTTCAAAAATATTCAATTACCGAGTCTACTTTTAGCAGGCGCCCAAGTTTTTCCAAAAACTTATCATAATTCCTCATAGACAATGGAAAAATAATAATTAAAATAGTTGTTCAATATGTTTACCGCAAAATTAAAAACAAGCAAATGCGTTCTGTAACTGCAAAAAATGTCAGTGATCAATTTAATGCAAAAAATTAATTTTAGCTGTAAAAATTGATAATAATTAATTTTTATGTAATGACTTAACAGAAGATAAAATACAATTTGAAATTAAATACGACAAACAATTATTTCTAAAACTTCGAAAAATAACAAAATTCTGCATCGAATTTCATCACATTGGGGAATTTTAGTGCCGTGGAAAACAAACTTAAAGATCAATTTTAATTATGCAATTTTATGAAATCGATTTTTGTCAGAGAATTTCATTTTTTCCATTAATTTTGAAATTGGAAAAACGAAATATAGAATAAAATTTGAAATGAAATGAAAGGAATTCATTTTTCCAGCTGGATATTCCAGCTGGAATTAAATTCAGTTTCGAACTTGAATATTATATGAAAATTGAATATTTTATTTGTAATTTGTGAAACATTTATTCGCTTGTTAAATTGTTACATCTGGTTGTAAGATGACGGAAAAACCGTCCTTGCTTGTCAATTGTTAATTTGAAACAAGTCGTCAAACTTTTAAAGACCATTCCTAACGTTTTCATTGTTCGATTTACCTCGATTTTCACTAGCAAATTTTTTTTACCTCGTTTCGATTCGAAAATAATATGCAGTCCCTGTGTTTCGAATTTTATTTTTAAACGCGGATTCAAAAAATTTCTTCGACTCGATAAAAACAAAAAAGAATGTTGGTTCTGTTTGTTTTTTTGAAAACTTCGAAAATAACTTTCGCGCGAAAAAATTATCTCGTTGGCGAGGTCGATAAATTTTTTGATTGACGATTTATTTTTATAACTTTTTCGAAACAAAAGTTTTGATGGAATACAACTTTGATAAGTGACGAACGAAAGTCGATCATAAATTAAACAGTTGCCGAACTTGTGCTGGGTTATAAAATTTATTTTCTACGCCAAAAAAATATTGTTTCCTTTCATTATTCAGAAAATTTCGCTGAAAACAAATTCTTAACCTTTCAAGCTAACTTTCGGGCGCATAACTCACCGGCTATACTTTCTCATTCGGCAATATTGTAAAACATAAAATGTTTAAAAGTTAAGAGCTACTTTCAGTCAAAAAATTTTAAAAAGTGAAAAAATTCTTCCAATCAATTGATTTTCCATTCTCACTTGCTAGAAAAATCTAAAAATATAAATGCACAGTTTAATTTCCAAGCAATAATTTTGTTTTTTTCTTCTATTTTCCAGTACATAGGCAGTATGGAAGTACCACGACCAAGCAGTAGAGTGGAGATTGTGGCAGCCATGCGACGAGTACGAGTAAGTCGTGAAAAGATTTCATAATAATTTCTAATTTGTTTATTTAATCTTATCTGATTTGCCATATTATTTTTTCCAAAAATCTTCATTTTTGTAATTTTTTTCCTTTTCACGATGATTTTTTTTGTTTTCTGCATTTTCTCCACTTCAGAAACCATTTTTTGGCCCATTTTCCAACTTTTGTGACACATGTCAACATTTTCTTTTTTTTCCTTGCTTTTTGGGTTCTTCCGATCTTAGAATATGCAAAAATTATTTTGACTGCTTGTAAGAATTTTAAATGAAATTTTTGAAAATATTTCATTTTTTCATTTTTGACATCAATGAAAATTTATTAATCACCTTATTTGATTGTTTTTTCCTTTAGTATGAATTTAAAGCTCGTGGAATTAAAAAGAAAAAAGTTGATATCTCAATTTCTGTTGATGGAATTAAAGTCACTTTAATAAAAAGAAAAAAGGTAAAATTTATTTTAAATTTACTCTAATTTGTGACATCATGGCAATAAATGGTTAAAATTAGTTGCTATATTTTGCTTTCGAAGACATGAGCTATTTTATTTTGCCATCATAATTTTTAACCGTATTTATTATGTTTTAAAATATATTCACATTCGGTTAGTTTTAGAAAAGCGAATGGGTTTGGGACGAAAGCGAGCTTTTGATAATGTATCACCCTATATACAGGTATGCTTATCTGAATTTGCATTTGAATTTTGCTTCGGCCTGTTACGGTCACCATCCGTAAATTCTTTTTCAAATGTTCAACAATATTCAAGATTTTTTTAACGAATTAATTTTTTGATTTTTTCAAGAAATAATTTTAATTTTATTTTGAAATTAAAAATGAACTATAACATTTGAAAATCTCGTACCATCAAATTTATAAATTATTATATTTGTTTCAATTTTCAGAGTCTTTTACGTATCTCACGACTCTCAGGATTTGCAGATTTTCAGTTATATTGCTCGAGATGGTGCAATGAATTCCTTCAAATGCAACGTTTTCAAGTGCTCGAAGAAGGTAAAAAAAATTCTTTTATTATTTATATTATCAACTACGGCAAGAAAATTGACCAAAAACATTGAATTATGGTAGTTTTTTACTAGTTTCGATTTTACAAAATAAAACACTTAAAAAAAACAAAATGCACGTAAATAAATAAATTTAATTTATAAAATAGCTAATTTTAGAAATTTATCTATTTATAAAATAGCTAATTTTAGAATCTTTCTTTTTATAAAATAGCTAATTTTAGAAACTATCTAGCAAGTTAAAAATTTTTAATACAAGATCCATATTGTAAATTTTATTAAAATTTAATTTTCTTACACGTAATATATGTGTTTCCACTAAAACCTGAAAATTCCTGTTTAGTAAAACTTTTAGAAAATACTATACTCAGTAAATTTGTCATTTTAATAAAAATACAAGGAAATTTCAGTTTCATTTGTTCCTTCGGTTATTCTTCAATGAAATTAACAAAAATATTCTCCAATATTTCCAATTAAAAATAACACTGATTTTCATAAGAATATTATTATATTTTAAAAATATTTTCTTTCTGACGTTAAGAAGCAAAATGGTAGAGATAATATTGCAGATTACAAGTAATGAGATTCAGATTCGGTTTGAAACGAAAATTATTACGTATAATACTACGTGACTTTCTGCATTGAAACTTAGCTAACGGTCGTTTAATTTGTTGACGAATATAAATTAGCGTGTCAAACATGAAACGTAATTTGTGTACTTCCCAAAACTTTTGCGGTTTGTTAAACGTTTTGACAGACGCATTAATCTTGTTTGTAAAAATCGTTAGCCGGAATTATTTCGCTGTTCGAAGTAGCAACAGTCGGCGATTAATATATTTTTCGCAAGACAAGCTTTGATGAAAACTGTGACGCAAATCAACACCAAGCAAGGGGCGGTTATTGCAGCAACTTTGGCATAATTAATGTGCTTAAATTTGCCTTTCATTTATCTTAGCGCTTCAAACTGAGTTAATTTGTTAATTGCCGATAATACATCATGTCTAGCAAAATTTACAGCCGCTGCAAGTGTTCAACAAGCTATTCGACTAAACCATGCTGTACTTGCAAATCATGTACAATTCAATTCTTCCTGTCATTCTAGACAAGTTCAAAAATTGATGTAGACACTGAGTATGACATTTCCACCCGGAAATTTGCTTTCGTAGCTCGAAAATTTGCTCGGCGAAGACGGAAATTTAGTTTACCTATGAGCTTTTCATAGCAGTGCGAAATGTGTTCCTATTTTTTGAAAATGTCAAAAAATATGACTGCGACAAATGTGAAACCTTTTCGTCGATGACGTATTATATTTTGAGCCTCCCCCCCAGGTCTCTCATTTAAAGAAACAATCATTGTTTCGCCCATTTGACAGTTTTAAAAGTATAACAAATTGAAACGGCTTTGGTCCCCTGAAACCCTTCAAAATCAGCCGCAACGTCTCCTCGGTTGGTCGCTAGCGAGGCTCGAATATGAAACGTGAACACCTTTCAAAAAGTTTTCCCTCTACTATAAACCCTCAGCAAGCAGGAATCGAACGTAATCTCTTTAGTAAAACAGTTGCCGCCCAATTGGCAGGAGGCAAAAAAACTTCTCGCTTTTCAAAATTTTTGTTGTGTTCCGTTCAAAAATTTATATTCATTGGTATATATAACATGTTTTTGAATCATTTTTCGACCCATTTGTTTGTTACATAAGTTACCCGTTATTGTTGCATAAAGTCGTCCCCTTTTTCACTGTTTTCACTTGTTTGTTTTGTTTTCCTATCGAACTATCTTTCCATGTGAACCCTCCACTGATTGTTACGCTATATAACCCAGGATTTGATGCTCATGGATTCGCTTTCGAATAAGCTTCGTCGTATTTGATTTTGAATTTTGCTTTAAAATCGTGAAAACTACCTGTTAACAATTTGATTTTCGACTACTATCTGCTATTATCAATTAATAATTACTTAATAATTACTTAATTACCATTAATTTGAGGAATTTTTATCGAGAATCTGGCAACATTTTTTATTTTCTAATGGTTTCGCAATAAAAATTCGCTCGGTGACGGATAAAAATTATCGACCGCTGTCGAGACGGGACATTTAGGTGTTGAATGATTATATTCAAAAAAATCTTAGAATTTAATAACAACAATGACTACTGACGCTACCCGTTATTATTATTTGCGACTCATGTCCAAAAAAATATCTCTGATCAATGATCCGAAAGTTACAGTTACGAAACCGAAGTTCGTTCAATGGGCGGATAAGGCAGAACGAAGATCGAATACGGAGGAAAAAGTTGTATTAGAGGTAGAGATTAGCGATTTACTTGAAATTTAAAAATCTGATTTCTGGTCAGGTTTCATTCGATAAAGTGACAAATATTGCAGATATCTGTTTCTAGGTCCTTAGACTAAATACTGCTAAATGTCATAAATTTATTGCTCAAATTTAATTTGACAATTTTAACAAATGAATGAAAATTTTCTTCATATAAAAAATAAAAAAGGTAATTTCTGTGAAAATAGTTCTATATACATATTGTAAGATTCCTGTTTGAAGTGTTTTTTGAAATTCACAGTCTAAAAACAATATATTTTCACTTTTAATCGGTATTAAATTTTTCTTGGGTCTAATGTGACACGTTTCTTCAGAATTTAGCAAAATATTCCTCAAATAATCAGTAGAAAAACAAGATTTCAGTTCAAATTGCAATTTTAAAAATTAATGCGGTGATTTTCACAAATTTTTGGTAGAAAATAAATAAAGAAAATAATAAAGGAAATACAGAATTGGTTTTCAAGCAATTTAACCCGCCAGCTGATATTATCAATGTTACAATCTTAATTGATTTTCCCTTGTTGTAAACATTACTGTGCCTGTAAATCGTAAAATTTTAATTTTGAAGGGGATCAATTATTTTTAGTTCTTTAAATGGAAAAAAACCTGCGTTTTTTTAATCTTAATTTTTGTTTTAAAATTTTTGTCGTTTCATTTTTGTCGTTTCATTTTTTCGATTTTATTTATAACTTTCAAGGTTTTTATTTCGGTTCGATGACGTCAATTTTTGAGCCAGTAGTTTAGTTTTCGAAAGATTTTTCTGAAAAATAAGTAGTTGTTTCAAAAAGCGATAGTCATTTCGAAAATTATAACTTTTGCTACCTGAAAACTTTTTTCTTTCTACTTTTTTTTCAAAAACTTTTTTCTAATAATTTTGTTTCACCATTTATCGAAAGGTGTCAAAAATTTTTGCAAACAAATGAAAATATAGAAAAAGAGCGTAAAATTAGAAATTTCAAAGGAAAAAATGTGTTCACAAATATTTTTCTTTTTGTTTCGTAATTGACTGATTAATTGACACAGTAAAAATAAAAATAACCGTTAATTTTAACTATGGCTTGTGTCAAAATTACGTAAACGAGTCGGAACACTTTGCGCGCGAATTTTAAAAATTTACTGCCCTCGTTTATATCTTTCGTCGTCTTTAATGGATGGGGCGTAAATCTCGAGAAAATAACAGTTGAAAAGTTGGAAACAGAAGAATTTCTCTCTTCCTGGACGGACAGTGAGAAGAAAATTACACAAACACTGCGCGCAAGCTACAATGACGGAATCATTGTTTTTGTTTCGTGAAAATGTTTTTCATTTCGAAAATATTTTTGCACCACCACCGTCTTCTTCTTTCGCTTTTTCCCTTTCTTTATAGTTCTCAAACAAACTTTCTCACTCACTGGCTGACTTTTGTTAACTTTGGAGAAAACGAATTTGATTGAGTTGAGCATTGTATTTAAATGACGGTTTTCGTCGATTTTTCCCCGCTAGAGCCAAGCAATGAGGATAGTTCGTACCATCGGGCAAGCGTTCGAAGTCTGCCACAAAATCAGTGTCGAACAACACACCAACGACGAACAGCAGAGAACTACGTCTTCCGCGCAAGCAGCCGAGCTAACCGGCAAAGAAGACATCGAAGTCGTCGACGACATCGAAGAAGAATCCAACAAAATACATTTGGTGAAACATAGAGGTAAGCAGACAAATTATCTCATTGGACACTGCGATTTTTTCGGCTCTCTCTGCCTCTCAGCCCAGCACACAATTTACTTATCACCATCCTGCATCTACTTTTTTCTTCAATCCATTTATCAAATTTGTTTACAGCTGCGCATAGATGCCGAGATCGGGATGAGATAATTCTCAGATTTTTTCCAACAGTAATAAATACTCCTGCAAATTAACAAATTTGTTTGAAAATGTCGATTTCCAGATCGTTATCGAGCGCAAATTTCAAAATGATAAAAAGTGTTGCTTGCGAGTGAATACAGGACGCTCTTTTTTACCGATCAGGTAGTCTCGCGTCAGATTCAAGTCAATTGAAATTAAAGCATAAAAGGGCCACGGACGACAGGCGAGCAGGTTTAGAAACGGTTCGAGAAGACATTCTATCAAGATCGCCATCAGCATCCATGTCTTCGGTGAGACCTTCCTCAGACCTTCCACCACCGCCTCTACCACCTGCAGGACGTCCTTCGGTATGATGTAAAGCTTTCATCGGTAGCTGTGTTTTTCTTGTCTTGTCTTGATTGTCTTTAACAATTTTCAGTTGTATTTTTGTTTCTTTGGCTGTCCTGGGTTGCACTTACCTCCATTTAGCTGCATTTGGCAGTCTTCAACTGTTTCTTTGGTTGCCCTTCATTGTTTGTATCTATAGCTTTGATTGTCTATGATTGTATTTGACTGCCATTAGCTGATGTTGGGAGTTTTGAACTATCTCCTTGGCTATCTGGGCTGTCTTGATTTTATTGGCTGATTGTCTGATTTGACTGACTTTCATTGTTCGCCACTGTCTATGGCTTTGTGTTGTGGTTGACTGCCTCTTTGGCTCTCTTAGACTATCACTGGTGTACTTGACGAATGTTCCTCTTTTTTCAGGATATTAAAAGGAAAATCAGTTCCGAGTACAGTTTGTCTAGTTTCGGCAGCGCGATGCAGCCGAAAGAAGGCAGTGAAAGTCACTTTAACGCTTCCACTTCTAGTCACATTCCGGCTACCCTCGGCAATCCAATGCCGGCAGTCCCCGCGGGTCCGTCGCAGTTCCCGTCGTGGCTATTGCAGTCCTCCGGCGTAGTTCCGGTCTTTCAACCATTGCAACATTCCATGCCTCAAAGTTACACGTGGACGGCCGGAAACCCGTTCGGCGGTTCGTCGCAGTACAGTAGTCTCAGTCGGTCCGGCGAACCGACAGACGCCTACGGCACGCTACCGAGAGACTTACAAGCGGCGCTAGCGGCCCACGGGGGCTTTTCACTAGGAATGTCTGCTCAAGTCAACCCGGCGAGCGGGCCACCAAATGCCGGTCAACTGTACATGGGTCCCGCCGGGCAAGTTTCACTAAGCAGAGTCGTCAGTCCGACGCCGACCATACCCGTATCGCCCTCATCGGACATGCTGTCGCCGACCGGCCAGTTGGTACACCAACAGAATCTCGGTCGAGCGTTGGAACAGTACAGTACGAATTTGCTGCGCAGTCAGTTGGATCAAGCGCAACAACAAGCTCAGGTGCGATTTTTGAGCGGCAGTTGTCTAGTTTTTCTTCTTTTTTTTGTTAAAAGTTTTTGCATAAACTAAAGTAAAACTTACGTAAATGCCATCAAAAACGATGATCGATTCACTCGCTAGTTTTGTTTAAGGTTGCCATCGCTCAAGTCCAACTATTGAGGGATCAACTGACTTCAGAAACATCGGCGCGGCTAGAATCTCAAGTAAAGCTAAATCATTTTTTCATATCGTTTGCAATGCAAAAAGTAAAAAAAGAATAGTGTCCCACTAAAGTATGGTTTTCGTGACATCTGCTAATCAAATACTGACTTTGCCGCAGAAATAATAAAACAGGAATCTTGGAATTTTTTGCACAAGCATATTGGTCCCTATAATTCTCTTTAAATTGCAACAAGTCACAGCATCCTTGCTAACCTTTTTTTTTAAAATTCAAAAAATGCAAAGCATAAGCCCTTCTGTTGCATGCCTTTTCCCAACGACATTCTCTTGAATGTTTGCTCGTTTGTTCGTGTCTATCGCTGTTTATTCGTATAGGCGAGAACACATCAATTGCTGACGGCTAACAGAGAGCTTATCGAACAAGTGCAGGCGTTGGTGTCCCGACTGCAAAATCTAGAAAACAGACTGACAGGAACTGATTCTTCGTCAGGCATGCAAATGATGCAGGTAGGCTCACATTTGCAATGTGACAAATGATTTTACATTTGCAATGTGACAAATGATTTTACATTTGCAATGTGACAATGATTTTACATTCACTTCCAATTTGATGATTACCGTTTTGATTCTTTCAGCCTCTTACATTACCATACGGCCATTCGTACGCTGAAAGCGCGCCAACTCCTTATTCGTCTACATTGCCAACTCACGAACAACTGTTGCAACAGTTGCAACATTTGCAGTCCGCCATTGTACAGAAACAGCAGGAGGCGCAGCATCACAGCCAACCGCAGCAGCAATACCAAAGGGAACAGCAACAGCAACAACAGCAAATTCAACAACAACAGCTACAACAACAACAGCAAAAACAGCAGCAGCAACAGCAACAGCAGCAGCAACAACAGCAGCAATATCAAGCTCTGCAACAATATCAACAAAAGCAAAAGCAATCATCGGCCGAGCTAGGCCCCAGGTCGTCCTCCTTCACCAATACCACAGATATGGGTGCAGGCAAGGGATCCACGAAAAGAACGAACAAACGAGGTCCGATGACAATCGACCAATTGCTATCCGGTAGCACGGACGGCGGAACTACGACGGATACGACGGACTACAGTTCGTCGGAATTGGACATAGCCGCTCACTATGCGGCAGCTGTGGCCGCAGTGGCTCAACAGTACAGCCAGAAGCAACAAGCGGCTAAACAACAGCGAAAACAGTACAATCCGGATCGAACTTCAGAACTGGGCGTTTTCGCTGTAAATCCCAACGATTCGCCGTACTCGGATAGAGAGTCTCGGTCGATGGACGCTGGCCCTTCGGAGATAAGGCGAAGGCAGAAATCGCTTCCGCCGGATAAAAAGTTGGAAAAGAAGGACAGTGGCGGGAAATTAGTCGGTGGCGAGAAGGAAGAGAAGAGTTCTAAGCTATTTTCCAACTATGACAATAAAATGTTTACCAGGTACAGCCTGGACAGGGGCTCGCTGGTCATACCGCCCAAGAAGGAAAAGCGCAACAGCATTCACAATGCTATAGAAGAAGAGGAAGAAAAATCCACTCCCAGCACGCCGAACAAAGAAAGCCGGTCAAGCAGCGTGATAACAGTCAAGGAGAGCCCGACCGTGTCGAAGGCCCTCAAAATGGCAAGTATTTTGGCTCCTTTCCAGAAGATCACGGCGAATCTGGAAAGCAAGCTGCTCAAGGATACGTCGCCCCCTTCGACCTCGACGGCAAGACATCCAACGGGCAGCGATACGGAAAGCTCGAGGACATCATCCGAGATGTCCCCTCCGCCATTGGAGAACCACGTCGGGTCGAATTTGCTCAGCAATTTAACGCTGGTCAACGACACTTTGATGTCGCCCCAGCATAATCGCATGCGCAGGCCTAAACTGTTGAACGCCAATTCACTGGTGCTCGATAAACAGTTGAGCGACCCAGCATTGTTGGAACGTCTGACCAACGCCGATTTCCGCATAATAAACGCCATGGCTGACGTTCACACGAGCACGAAGAACAACGGTCACAGATAGCCGGAAATCTACATGGCCAGTCGACTTTTATACCTGCGATGCGCCGAGTCGTTCGACGAAATCGGGAAAATCGATCGCTGAACGATCTCCGATTTCCTCGCTTGGTGCTGGAAAGCGCGAACGATTTATGATCAAATGACTTTTTGACTCGCCCAAATCGAAAAAATCCTGGGACAATTGCGTTTGCACACGCAAAATTTGTTTTATAGTAGTACAATGTTACCCGAAAGACGAAAATTTGTTGTAAAGGTGATGTAGCTTTTAATATTGTATTTAATCGCGAACTTTTGTAATTTCGTGTCTTTGACGTTGATTTGTTTTTTGTTTTTTGATTGATTTGAATTATCGAAGCGGACGAAGATTTTAAATCAAAAATTATTGATTTCGTATCGCGACGATTAAAAAATTTAACAAACTAATTTCTCGACTTCATTTCACACGTTTTGGAGAAAGTTCGTATTTCAAAATAGATTCAGTTTCTGGTTACTTTGATTTGCAAAATTAGTTGCGACTCTTGCAATGGTTGCACATTTTTGTTCGACTGTACATTCATAGAGGGACGACACATAAAAACTACATAAAAATAAATAATGAAGCACAGTGGGAGTGTAAACCGTGCATCTGCGCGGGTCGGTCGGTTGCGTTTTTTGCTCCGCCGTTTATTGATAATTTACGCAAATATAAACTTTTGGAATGTACTATTAGAAACGCAAGCTGGATTTCGCCGAAATCGCTTAACTATCGACTTGCATCAAGTCATACAAAAACGATTAACGAAAAAGATAACAACATTTTGCGCCCTTGTCGATTTCAATAAAGCTTACGACTCAATCATTCAAACCCAAATGTGGAAAACCTTATCGGAGCGGAACTTTGACAAAATTGGCAAGAAATTTTGAAATCGTGCTATTCAAAAGGCAAATTATCACCAACATTTATGATCAAACGAGGGCTTGCGCAATGTTGTACATTATCACCTAGCCTGTTCAATATTTGATTTTAGATGATGCCCTTCGAAAGTTTAACGAAAAGTTAAGTCTATTGGGAATCGATTTGAAGGAACACTTATCTCATTTGGAATTTGCCGACGACTTAGTTCTATTTACGAATTCGACCGATGAATTGCACACATTGTTGGATAATTTAGCGAGCATTATTAGTAAAATGGTCCTTTCAATTAATTCCGACGAGACTTTTTTAGTGGCGTTCAGGCGTAAAAATGTGATTGTACAACATCTTCCGGAATTTATGTTAAATGGTAAGAAGCTAAATTGGGTCGATGAAGTCACGTACCTAGGAATAAAAATTTCAAGCGATTTACCCCCCCCCCCCCCCCGATTTCAAGCGATTTGTAATGTTGTAGGTTACAGATAAAGTCAACGATGGCTACATCAACATCGTCGAAATGCAAACAGCTTTAGAATCGTTGGACATCATTGTAAACGGTGAAGATTTAATTAAATTAGTCAGAGAATGCGTTGATCGAAATATAAGCATACTTATATGAATTTGCTTTAATCTTTTTAGAATTTTTGGAATTGCATAAACGACTGGTCAACACAGGGAAATTGAAATGAAAATGACAATTCGACGTTGCACTCATCCATGGTTTTTTGTTTTTTATTCGACGTACTAGTC